>WOGO01005016.1:0-12783 GCA_015342085.1 Leptinotarsa defecta | reverse complement strand
CAGAGACTTGGACTGTCGGAAGACAGTGTGTGTCGCCTCTGTCTGGAAAATGATGAAACAGCAGAGCATATACTTTGTGCCTGCCCCGCTGGGGACCAAATCAGGTTCTTTGAACTCGGCAGATCCGTAGTCTCACCATCTGACCTGAAAGACCACTCACCATACAAACTAATCGGCTTCGTTAAGAAGCTGGGTTTATTTGGCCGATTATAAATAGGTGTGAGCCACAATAAACCCTTATGGGTTGCGGTGGAGGGTCGAATAGACCCACTCACTTTAGACCTACCTACCTACCTAGAATGAAAATGCAGGTGAGGGTTAAAATGTCCTTGCTGATAAATAATGGTCTAATGGTCTGTAGATGTGCTCAGTTCATTTGTGACCATATTATTAGTCAAATAATAATCAACGAAATAATTTTCGAAAAAAACATGGCCATTTCAGCAGGCACATAGTATAGTGGGGTTATTGTACACAGACCATGGAACAAACTCAAAAAATGACTTTAAATCCTTTGAAGAAGACACTTCTTAGATATTAATGGCATTTAGCCAATTAGGAAGTGAGGAACACTTTTGTTGTCTACTTAAGCCAACAACCACCATATGGAAAACAGAATGGGAATAATTGATGAGGTTTTTTTGTATAAAATTTGAAGAATCTTGAAGTCATACAGATGATGAACACTTGGTTGCCGAAAGAAGTACAAATTCACGGAGCCATCAGCAGAAGCCAGCCGCTCATTTGTGGTTTCAGTTGAAAGATATTTACAAGTCATCGGATCAGAACCTGTTATTGGCATCGCTTATCTAAACTAACGATGAACACCTGGATAGCAAAAAGATTTATGGACTTCTAGCAAAATATTCCAGGATTGGCCCACTTCAAGGTGTTCAATCACCCTTCGAAATTTGACACCAAACAGCTGTTGGATTACAGTAAGGATGAACTACAATTTCTAACAGGCCTTCTCACAGGTCACTGTCATCTGAATTATCATATGCAGAGACTTGGACTGTCGAAAGACTGTGTTTGTCGCCTCACTTTGGAAAATGATGATAGTAGGCTTTTTGCAGAAGTACTCCTTCAACTAATTTTCTGAATTTTTCTAATTTGCTATTGCCCTATAGCACATTGGAAGGTGGTTGTATATTTTCTTGCTCTCATATATCAAAGAAAATTTTGTAATTGCTTATTTTGGAATTGACAAGGATAAATTCTGACTTCCTCTCGTGTGGTAACATCTGTCATTATTTGCTGCTGAGTTGGAGTATTTTTTGTGAATTAGGCAAACGGTTTCCAAAAGGAATGAACAAGGTACAGTAAAATTATTTTGACTGATGAAAAGTGATTTGCAGTGGTCTTGTGATTTTGCCCTACATATGTATCTGACAGCCCTTTTTTGTAGAACGAATACTGAATTTAGTAGTTGGACTTATCACAGTTCTGGCTGAGGATTGATTGATTTCGTTAGAAACAACTCGAACTGCATAGCAGTCAGATGCTATTCTATTGCATACATTTGTTATATGCTCATCAAATTTTAATTTATCATCTATAAATACTCCTAAAAATGTTGTGTGAGTTTTGTTAACAAAGCGTGATTTTCAATAAGTAAGTCGTCGAAATTAAGTTTGAAGCAAACTATGTTTGTTTCATTTGTGTTGAAACATAAGGAGTTTGAATCGCACCACTGTTTAACTTTATAGAGTTCCAGAGTTATGATCTCTCTGAGATTATCTTCATTTGTCCCACGCCAAAGAATCGTAGTGTCATCCGCAAAAAGTGTGAACTTCCCTTTAATGTCAATAGTTACCAGATCATTCAGATACAGCAGAAATGCGTTTTACTAACTGCGATTTGCCTGTTAGATAACTGTAAAGCCAGTTATATGGCAATCCTCTAAAGCCATAGCACTGAAGTTTCAATAGAAGATGAAACTTTTCATGATTCTTCGTCAATAAAATAACAGTAAAATTTGTTCAAGTATTATAATTGATAATTTTCAGTTAATTTTTAATTTTTCAAAATTACACTGAATTATTAAAATTTTAGCAGGTATCCAAAAGTGACTGAACAAATCAAGGGGGACATGTCACCTTACAAAGATTGCATAATATAGCATGGAGACATAGCACCTTCGTAGCCTATCTGCTTTATTTTTAAGTTTTTTGTTAAGACAGTTCACTGATTCAGCCCAGCACCACTGATGAAACTTGGTGGGTCGAAACAGAGCTGTCTTGTATTGGATTACAAATCTATCAAGTCATAGAGCCCTATGTGTGCAATTACTTAAGTGTCATACTTCCAAACTACCATTTAGAGATTATTTTCTTGCAGACTTCATATTTCCTGCAAATCTCCAATATTACCACTCTTAAACTGAAGATTTCACTTTCAACGTGACCAATTTCTCGATAGCGAAAGTCTCACTAGTACAAATAAAGAGTTTTGAATTGCTTCAACACAGAGAGAACCACGAACAGCTGGCCAATTGGAATGAAATAAAATACGCAATATTATCATAACTTTTATTATTCAAATACTCTACATTCATTATCGTTTTGAATGGTATGTGATGCGGATAGGGACATACATAAGTCGTAATCTTTTCTATTCAATCTTTGACAGTGCTTGTATCTAAATAATAAATTTGTCGACATTGTGAGCGGCTTCTAATTTAGGGGTTCACGCGTATTATTCTTGGTACGTCTCATGAATGAAACACGTGAGAAGAAGAAAATAGAATTTGAAACTGGCCGGCACGAACAAACTTTGTTCAGTTTCTTTGCCCAGTAAGGAATCAAAAAAATATCTGATAGAAAGCTGACTTCAAATATCCGAAGTTACTGAATTTTGAACAGAACTGACTTGCGATGTTTATGAGGAGCTGCATCAGTTATTTTGCATAGTTATCTTTGGAATCGACAGAGAATTCAAGCCCTGGAGATAAACGAGGCTACCCAAGACGGTCAGTTGTAAACCTAAGCTTTGATATCAACCGTCTATAGTCTATCCAACAATACTTCTGAATACTTCTTACTCACATATATAAATAATCGATCGCTTCAAAAACACTTCACTAACTTTCTTCGAAAGCTTCTGAAAATTCCTCTTCCATATTCTCTGTTTCACTATCAGTGTCGTCATTTAAATCAATAATGAATTTATTTTCACCATCAATATGGAAGTGTCCAATCTCCATATAGTTTTTTTCGACTAAAATTACTTTTTTAATCCTTTTCTGCTAGTCTTCTTCGGTAATATTAGATACTTCTTCATCAATTAGTTCTATTACCTTCTTATTAAATTTTGAAAACATATTTTTACGGCTGATGCTTTGTTGCAATTTTCTCCAAATCAACTCTCAATATGGTGTCCATACATTTCAGCAATACTCTCCAGGGCATACACTTTTTCAAAGAATTCGGAACCCATCTTTCACTTCCTCCGCAATGCCCAATGATTAGTCGCGATGCTTTGTTTACAGGCATGTTATGCGTACACATTCTCGAACCATCAGTCCACCCTTTGGTAACTGTATCGTGAGTGGCATACCAAGTTTCGTCCAAATAGAAAATTTGCCGTTGTTCTTGTCTATATTTAGTTATTTGTTCTATGTATTTGTTACACAATTCCACTATTCTTCTGCTTTCCATAACTGATTGACGTTTGTTTATTATTTTAAATTTAATTCCTAGTTTCTTTACCCAATTCTGAAGAGTTTTGTCACAGCAGCTCACGTAATGGCCGGAAGTATTCAATTTCTTCCTTATGATTTCAGTTGTAGGAGAATCTTATTGCTTTTGTAACAGTCGCATATTGTTTTTTCTATGATTTTATTAGATGAACATCTAAAGGTTTTGGTTATCCCGTATCACATCGCGTCTTGTGTTCATAAGGTTTATTTTTGACTATTTTACTTATAGTTGAGAAAGGAATTTCGGTAAAATCTGATGTTGCTTTTAATAGTTTGTTTTCATCGAAACTAAACTTGAGATGTAGATTCTTATATACATTGTAACATACTTACTCTCTGTGTTTCAATATTCAAATGCATCCGACTCTTATTCACTGATATCTCTTTTTCTCATTGTTCACCATCGCTATTGGAATCACTACATAGGAAAAAGTCTGCATTGTTATATATCACACTCGGTATTACTATTAGTACTCGTCCAAGGACGCCACATTTTAAACAGATAATAAATTTTTTAGAGTCATTATAACTGCACCAATATCGAATTTCAACACTCAAATCGCGATCAGTTCCTGAACTGAACATTGACAACACTACTGCTATAACCATCCTCGCATTCTATTCGTCACCGTAACATGACTTCAAATTTGATTTTATGCTTCTTCAGCCAATCATAAAACTCGGTTAGTAAAAATTAGCCAATACGAACCCCTAATTCTTCAGTCCACGTGGACTAGTTGGCAACGGCTTTATTTCTCTCTGAGAACGCCGACACCTTTAACTATGCACAATACCGGTTACTTCGACTATACCGTCAACAAGCACACTGCACCCATTAATAGGACCGACTTGGCTTTTTCCAAAGAAAGAAAATATTACATTATTATCTGTTGGGAGTTTGGAGATCATGGTTGAGGGGTTAGTCTTAGTCTTAGTCTCAGTCTTAGTCTTAGTGATATTCTTCAGTTCACTTCAAGAGCACTTTGAATAAAAAGCTGTTCAATATGGAAGCTAGTTGTTCGGGATTCGTGAAGCATCCGAAACTGTCAGCATTAAATGTAAATGAAACACCAAGATTTATGAATGTTTGTAATTCTTTAAGAATACAATATCCGCCCAAAATAAAAAGTAAAGAGGAAGTAGTGCAAAAATATGCGAGTATGACCGATAATTTTTAAAATTCTTAAGGAACTCAGTGAAATCAACAGATTTTTGAAGCCGATAATATCCACTGACAGAAAGTGTTTTGTTATCGACGAAGAAGTCAAGAATTATATTAGAACAGTACACTCTTTTTACATAAAAAAATACATTTAATAGAGTTTTGTCAGTTTTTCGTGAAGACAGTTTTTTTCTGATATAAGAACTAAATTCTGGAGAAATGTACAATGAAATGAATTATCGGGATCTCTCAGTCAAAAATCAATATCAAAACTCTACTTCACTTTGCCAAGCTTTCGCTTCTAATGGGAATCTTCTTCATGGCCAATAATTTATTGAATTGTGGATTTTTTGCCATTGAATGATTTTACAAACTATACTTACAGTTATGAATCAAAAAATGAATTGAACATTTGAATTGATGAGAAAAAAGTTAAACATATATTGAATTTTTTTGCTTTGACAAATGTCAGTCCTTCACATAAATATCATTTTCCAATGGGCATGATGATTTAATAATCTTTAAGTCCGAAAAGAAAGTTATTGATTGATACTATTTTCATTATTATTTTGTTTTTGGTGTAGTCAAATGTAATTTATAACATTCCTTGTAACAATTGTAATTCGGATTATATTGGAACAACATCTAGAATTCTCAATGATAGAATAATATCACATAAAAGTGATATAAAACTCGATATGAAATCATGTTGTGCATTAGAATAACACTATAGAAACATGACATAAACCAAATTACTCTAATATCAAAGTTTTACATCCAGAAAAATATTTCCAAACTCCTTTTCTTGTAATGGTTGAAATTATTAAGTCTTCATGGTCAAAATTTTTGACAAAATTGCATGGCATAAGTGTACCTATATACCAACATCCTCAGCAACTTCTCTAAAAGACTTTTCTAATAGTGATTGGATGATTTTTCATAACAATTTTCTTCACTTTCTCTACATTTTCATCGGTTGTTGATGTGCTAGGGCGTCTAGAGCGAGCTTTCACTACTTGTAAACATGTTTCTGATTCAGAGTACAAACTGATTTTTATTCCACAACGAATGTTTGAAATACAAACTGGGTAGAGAAAAGTATCTTCTGTATAATTCAGTGTTCATATAGAAGTATTTATTTCGAAAGAATTTTTTTCTTTCGCGTAATTCAATGTTTATATGAAAGTAGCTGTTTAAGGAGGACTTTTTTTCAGTTTGTGTCTGAAAGTTACTTCTTTGCATGATCTACACATCCATGTATAGAGTTACTTATTTTCAAATTGATTACTTCCTTCCTGTCTTTGGAAGATTCCCTCATCTTTTTTTGTATCAAGGTGGAGTACTAGAAAGCCAAAAACTTTCTTTCCCGAACAACAATAACTCTTCTTGCTGTCAATCAAGAAATAATAAGAATCGGCTAGACTTTCTTCGATGCAATATCAATCAAAACCTGATAGAATATTTTTGTACGCAAAATACATCAAATCAGATTATATTAAAATGTCAAAATTCAATTACCTTGTAGACAATTTAGAAAATACATTAGCATTTGCAAAATTAAATACATTACATAGCACTATGATCTCAGGTAAGGAGTTAGAAAAGACAATGAGACGTCTATCTTCATGGTGATAGGATTCCTCAATTTGAAAGTTATATTTCATACGATCAGTTGGTTGGCACACAAGTTACCTTTTCAGAAAATAAACTTATATTTGCTATACATTTTTCCATTTTCTCTCAAAACTCATTCGAAATGTTTCGCTTGTTCCCTATTCCAATGAATAACTCCACAACCATCCTAAGTCACCCGTTCCTACTACTTGGAGAAAACCAACAACAGCACGAGGATGAGATGTGCCCTGTAATCGAGGACAAACATATTTGCCACGATCATCGGGATCCACAAACAGACGATCGAAGGAACCGACAATCCAAACTGCCGCACTGCCGGTGTCTACGTAGCCAACCCTATCATGGAAGCTCCAGTCAACAGGTAGTAGTCATCCCGGCTGAAAACAGCTGGAAATCTGCTAGAATTATGAGTTCACACTCATAGGAGAACCCAGCCTTGTTGAAGTACCATTCAACTACGGAATCACAATCGGAGACTTCAAGTTAAGGAACAAAAAAGAAATTGTGAGAGGCCATCCTCTAACTATTCCAGTTATCGAAATGAACAAGATTGACCCTGAAGAGTTGGAACCCAGAAAAATTCACCTGAACACTATAGACCTAAAAAAAGTTCATGAACTTCAAGACGATGCCCAGATAGTTCAAATACAGGGTGCAAAAGGAATTCACCTTGCAGTAGCCAGTTCTGCGAGCATCCTTATAACTCTCTCGTTGGTTGCTGCAGCTGCCTTCGCAATCTGAAAACTTTAAGGACGATCCCCATGAAAGCGGAAAGACCAGTTGATGCCGAATATACCGGAAACCAGCCAGTATTCCTCTTCCGCTGTCCCAGACGCGACTACATGGTGAGTCGACAAAACAAGAATTGAAAGGAAATGTCAATTGAATAATCAGGTATTTTTGTTGCCTTGGTTGAACTGTTAATGTTATATTCGTCCAAAATGAATTCTTTTCGCATATTGCATACGTAACTTGTATCTTGGTGTACAGTGCAGTGTAGTAATACACAGCCGCAGAATATCAAGGTTAATTCACAAGTGATTGATCCACCTTAGTCTTTTTTAGTGCGGTCAGTGGACTCAGGTCCTTCTTGCCCCCAACAAATGAGTTGCAGTCCTCGTAGAACTGGTTCCCTTTCAGTGGAAGAGATTCATGAAGCAAGAGCCGATTCGATCCCTCTACGAAACCCTTCTTCACTTGGAAGGATTGATCGCAGCTTGAGAAATGGTTCTTATGCAGATTATGTTAAACGTGTTCTTCCTTACGAATCAGTAGAGAGTTGGCCTGAAAATTTTGAGAAGAAAATTGGATAACATAATTTAGGAAACACTTGCTACATGAATAGCAGTTCACAAGTGTTATTCATGACGAAAAATTTCAAGAAGGAGGTTGTAATGATGAACGAGAATGTTTCCTACTTATTCACCAAACTCAAACGCCAGTTCATGCATCTGCAGTAAGAATGTATAATATTTCCCTCCAACCGATTTCCTGGAGTTTTTGAAGTCCACTAGATACTCGTTATGACAGAAAGAGGATTGTTCTGAATTCTTGGGGTTCATGTTGAATACTCTTCGTGTGCAAAACAATAGCAAAATCAATACTCATGGCCGCTCTGGATTGATTGATTCCTTACAGTCTATCTCGTCTTGTGTTTGTAAATCTTTTGCTTGCTTACTTTGTAGTAAATGTTCAATAGGTAGCAAAAATGTATGTGAATTTCTGGAACTTCTAGCGTTTCCTAATATGACTAATAACCAGTCCGTGCAAAGCTTACTGTTAAATCATCTGAAAATGGAATTTTTTAACAGGTGATGATCGACTGTATTGCCAAACATGCGCCATATTAATTGACTGTTATAAGGAAACAAGTATAGCTGAGGCACCAGTTAATCTAATAATAACACTGATGATCTTCAAACAAGACTGATGGAAGCACCAAACTCTTTCGAAGGTTCGAAATAGATGAACACTTCAATCTAGCAGACCACTATTATAATATTCATGCAGTCATTGTTCTCTGTGGTTCTGGCGTTGAATTTGGTCATTATTACGCCTTGGTCTTCAAATGATGTGGTGTTGCAAGTTTTTCCGGGTTTTCTTGCAACTAAAAAAGCAAATGCGCCACTGGAATCAATGAGGTCGCCCCGGAGCGTCAATTAATTTTTATTGTTGTTTCATAATTTCACAAATAAATGATCAATATTTCAATAGTTCGCACTTTCATTGTCTAATATTATATAAAATGATTTGAAATCCCTGAAAGATTGCTTGTATTTTATTTTACTGTAATTTCATGTCAGGGTTTTTTGCTTGATATAACTGTTATTTTCGGCTTTTATTGATTCTTTCAGGGATTTCATATCATTTTATAGCATATTGGACAATGGAAGTCCGAACTGATGAAATTAAAATAATATACTATCATTTTACCGCATAAAAAACGACTAATATAAACCAAACTCCATATAGATCGCATAGCGTTCAACGTGAAGAACAATACCAACCCACTTATCCTAATTAACAATTATATAATAACGCTGGTTTCATATGTGAATCTCTGAGAAATGGTGTCTGAAAAGAATATGAAATTGTTTTCAATTAATTTTAACGACTCTTCGAACAATAGACTTTCATTTGCAAATTTTTGATACCCTTCCTTTGAGTGAAAAAATTTTTAGTTTCTGAGTTACTCCATTTTTAAACCAACAAAGTTAATATAATGCACCAATTCTTAACCACAACTTCATTGATATAAATATAAAAAATCCCGTTTTTTCAATTTATTTCTTCTCCCATATAACGTTTCTTCTTTCACCAACAACCTTGGTTATTCCAGATTGGTACCCAATTTCAAAATACATTTAACCAATTTCACATTGATAATAATAATAGGAAATACGATAATGAATTATGGAGATTTCAAAGGTTAGAAATGTTATGCATTGGAGATTTACGAGAACTGAAAAAAAACAAATAATGGAATAATAATTTTTATGATTCACAGATGAATGATTCCATACAATTTGTTCTATTATCGTGCTTATCAATCGCTTATCATCTATTCATTGATTGATTTATTCATGATGTTTGTATTTCACATGATCTTTCAATGTCTCTAAATCCGTATGCGTAAAAGTGCATGAAGCGCAACGGAACTTCTTAGAAGATTTATTTCCTCTGCAGACTTTTGAATGAGCCAGAAAAACACTCCTTTTGTAAAGAACATCACATTGAACGCATCTAATCGTATCTAGAGGTTTCTTTATGTCTCTCCAAGCTGAAAGGCACTTTGCTTTTGGTTTGATTTTAGGAGTTACGTTTTCTGGTGCCATAGATAAAAATTGTTTTATCCTTTCCATAGAGATTTTGTCTTTCGTCTTACGGAAAGTCTGACGTTTAACTGGATCTTCAAGCTTCGTTTCGTCATCAGATTCCAATTTGAACTCCTTAGTAGGCGATTCATCTTGCCTGTTCTTCTGCTCAAGAAAATTCGAATCCTTCTGATCTACAAGTTCTTTCTCAATTATTTTTGAATGTAACTCAGAGCCGACTGGCTTGTCCTGTACGGAAGAAACAGGATTTCTTTTCTGTTCATCAGGATCGGGTTTTACAATCCTGGTAGGAATTTCATTAGATCTGTACTCTTTCTCTGAACTGTTTTCAACCTTCATTGGTGACTGGACGGAAATCAAATTTTTAGATACTGAATGTGAAGAATCTGATTTTGATGTAGAGGATTGTAGTTTTTTCTTCGTGCTCTTCACTGAATCCTCCTTTTCCACATCTAATAAAAATTCTTCTGTTTGTCGAGCTGTTTGAACATTCAAAGACCCTTCAACTTTATTTTTCTTTTCGGATTCGACTTTGAATTTTTCACGATGTGAACACTTTGAAATTTTCTTTTTTGCGGATAGTTTAGAACACCTTAACTTCTTCTGATCTTCAGGTTCTGGTTCAGAGCTCTTCGTATTTGGGTCAGATGTAGCAATCTTTTTCTGAACAGAATTTGAAGGACTTGGCTTAGTAACACAGACAGGAAATATGATAATTTTTTTCTGATCATCGGGATCAGGTTTGACAATCTTGTTAGAAAGTTCATTCGATACGTGACATGAGTCTTGGTCAATTTCCATCGGCAGCTGATGGAAAACTTTATTTCTCTGGATTGAACTCAGAGAATCTGATTTTGAAAGGCTCCATTGCTGAGAAAGTTCCTTTTTTATCCTTTCCACTATATCGTCATTTTTCAGATCTTCAACTTTGAGAATCTTTATTTTAGGCTGAATGCTTGATGGTTTCGTATCTGTAAAAAAAGAAATGTTACCAAGTGATAATTTACAGAGTACAGGATAGGTATTAGTCACAACCAACCACTTGAGATGACTAGTTCTGCAATATTTTCTGGAAATAACACGAACGTTGTTTTTTTAAAAATATTTATGCGTCAGTTCATTTGGATGCCTCAGAAAAATAAGATCATTTCAGTTATCTACATTTATCTTCAGTCTGTTGCTGAAAAACATTATGAAATCCTACTCCCAGGTAATATTTCATGTGAGAAAAAAAATTCAAACAGTCGGCTTGTGCATCACATGTATTCATAAAAAAAACGTACACCAGACTGAAAAATCCCCTATACATTTTCTATGCAGTTTGCTCCGTATTTTCACAATATAAGGATATATCTTTTGTTATAAAGTAGAGGCGAAGATTTTTATAACATGTTTAGTGAAAAAACGACATTGATGTAAATGAAACTCTGAATATGTAATCTTTCAATGCGAACGATTTTTGAATTTAATACATTCAACCTGACATATTTTTCTTTCTTGTCGATTATTACATCTCAATACTATTAACCCTACTGAGTGATAATTCCCAGCGCCCCGACTGACGTTAGTATTTTGTCATTTTGACTGATTAGCATTTTTTTGGGTAAGTTGATAAGTTATTGATATCTTTCATGACATAACTTGATGATTTAAATATATTTTATCAGGAATTTTTCAAGACCTTTTGAACATTTGTATCTCAAGAGTTTCATTGACTTTATCGTAGATATTTTCGTAATAGCAAATATATTTTATTCTTATCTTTATAGATATGAGTTATGGAGACGAGCAAGAAAGACTACGTCGACTGTGGAACGAAGTCGAGATATTTGAAGAACCTTATGATAATGAGGATTAACTTTCAAATGAAATTGATGTCATTGAAGAAAGGACTACGGATAGCGAATCGGAGCAAGACTGTGATGAAAAAAGCCATATAGGAAACGTTGTGTCTCCTAATATAAAGTCTCAAGAGTGCCGACTTTTATTGGAAAAAATGGAACCTGCAGGTGGAAAAAACACTGTCCAAATAAATCAGTGAGAAATAGATCAGAAAATATCATCGTTCGCTTACCAGGAGTAAAAAGCTATGGTGAAAATGCCAGATCGGCATCAGAATGTTGGTCTCTGTATTTCACGGACGATATGATACAGATAATAGTGGATAACACGAACCTCTATATGTCAAAAATAGCTGAAAGTTATTCTAAAGACAGAAGAGCCAAACCTACTGATGTCTGCGATATCAAAGCTCTATTAGGAATGTTATACTTGGCAGGAACTCTCAAAAGTAGTCGACTGAATACCAAAGAATTATGGGAAAGGAACGGAACTGGAGTTGAGCGGTTTTGGTTGGTTATGTCTCGTGAACACTTCCACTTTTTGCTGAGATGTATACGTTTTGACAATATTGATACAAGAGAAGAGAGGAGGCAGTTAGATAAGCTGGCTCCAATACGAAGTTTATGTTAGACAACAGCCTCATGGTCCTTATGAATGCGATAATAGTCCCTGCAGTATAGGTCTCAGGCTAATATCCCATATCCCGAACTAACCGAAATTTAACATGTGACAACTGGTTCACAAGTATCGATTTAGTTAACAAATTATTGAATGATCACAAAATAACATAGGAACTGTTAAAAAAAATAAAAAAGAGTTACCACTGGAATTCACAAATACAAGAGCTCGACCACAATATTCTTCATTATATGGGTTCCAAGAAAATATCACAGCAGTTTCTTACATTTCCAAAAAGTATAAAAATGTAATTTTGGTATCCAGTTCGCATCATGATGATGCAATCGATACATCTACAACTGAGAAATGTAAGCCAGAGATTATTACTTATCGGTGTAACCACCATCGGTGAGGGAGAGGAGGCAAGAGGTAGCTGGAATTCTGGTTGTACCTCAGGAAATTCAACTCGGAATACGAAAAAGATGTTTTTT
>WOGO01005015.1:0-12784 GCA_015342085.1 Leptinotarsa defecta | reverse complement strand
AAACGCTCGCGAAGCAAAATATGTGTCTTACCTTTAGAAAATGACTTAAATTGACTATCATTAGTGACATTTCATTTAAAGGATTTTAAGTTGATAAACATCTAGAGATATGAACATTTTTGTATATTATTTATTTATTTGAAAGCAGTCTTTCAAGGTGAGCAGCATATGTACAATCATTTTATTTTGTATCCCTTTTATTGTGCCAAAGGAAAAGGGCAACATTGTTAACCTCGTCAATTCTCAATCGCTACCCTTGGCAAGCGAACTTAAAAGGAGATAAGTCTCAAGGGTCAGTCTGTTACCGCACATTGTAACATGCACATCTGCAATACATTAAAATAGTTATAGTTACACGTTCACGTTTCATTACCTGTCCCTAACAAGGGTGGTCCTTCGCACACAAACAACAACCTGACAGTTTTATCTCCCTGCTTCAGAGGTTTCAGTACGTTTATCTTGGCTTTTTTGAAAACTGTTATGGACATGAGTTGAGCCAATCTTACTCCGGAGGAGCAAGACTGGATAACAGTGGTGACAAAATGCTCCTTCAGATGAACTTTTTCCTAACAGTACCACTACTGTTTCTTTCATGATGATTGCATACTTTTGATTAGTAAATTATGATTTTCCATTTCATGAAAATAGGAAGTCGATCGAAGCAATATTCATATATCTGCTCAGTCCATTTTATAGTACTTGAGCATTCATTGTGGAGAGTTCCCCATGAGACTCTCTAATATGCCAGAAATATTTAGGATATTTTGAATGCAAAAAAATTGCCTTTGGTGATATGAAGGTGATTGTCTAATATGTGTTAGCAAAGATACAAAAAAAGAATCGCAGTACTATCGCTCTGATATTCGTTCGACACTAAAAAAAATGTTTTTGTCATATCTAGATTATTGGCATGATCAATAAATGTTTTATATTACTTTTTTGCTTCGGAATTATCACGACATTTTGGCAAGACACTTGCTTGTAGCTAAACTTGAAACAAAAGTTGCCCTCGTCGATGCCTTCCCAGCCATTCGTTGATGTAGGTTGTATTTATGGCGTGAAATGCCCTGATATATTTCTTGCAAGCCCTTTTGGAGTCAAACGTAAACGTTTTTATCTTGTTGTCAGCAAAAATGGAAAAATTAACAATACTGAAACTTTTATGTTGGATTTACGTAATCATTCTGAAATCCAACTGACAAACTATAAGTATAGAAATCATCGGATGAGATATATCACAACATCCACTAGAACAAATTACCTATATATCATATGATAAATTACGGAATTACTTGAATTTGAATATAAAAAGTAATATAAATCATGAAATTATGAAACAACAACAGAAATTGATTGGCGCTCCGTGGCGACTTCATTGATTCCAGTGGCGCAATTGTTCTTTCAGCTGCAGAAAAACACGAGAAAACCTGCAGCACCACATCATCTGAAGATCGTGATCTGCCAATGTCCTCTCTTTCATAAAACAAAATGTGGGGTACCTCCAGAGGCTCCAATAAATTCAAAACATCGCCAGAACACTTCGTGACACGACTATTCTCAAACTTAAACCAGTCAGTTTCGTCTTTGACCAGATTCAACGTCAGAACCACAGTGAACAATGACTAAATGAAGAATATATATTGTAAAGTGGCCACCATGATGGCAATTCTGTGAAGTTTGAATTTATTTATAAAAACGTATAGGTACCGCGTATCACTTTGCAAGGACTTGAGATATTCATAAGAAACTGGCGTCGCTAGTATATACCAGAAACAATGTATTACTTCAGGAGCATCACATTATTAGAAACTAAAGTGAAAAAATCAACTTTTCTACACACAACTGTTATCAAATTTTTAACCCGTCTTTGTTTTGACTGCAAAATATCATCTGTTTCTGAAATAAATATATATGATGATATATCTCATGCCTGAATTGAGTCAAAAATACTCCATTAATCTCAGACCTCCCGAGTTTTTTTGAGGAAAACTGTGGATTATTTCACGAATTGCGGCCAAATGTAAATCACCTTTCATATTAGGCAAATTAATTTATTTATTCGCTTAAAGTCACCAAACAAACATTAATAGAATATAGTTCATAATTTGAACACGAACCAAATACACCACCTGGTTCATTAGCTAGAACAGCAGTGCTCGAAACCAACGAATTCATTTAATCCTGCGGTGGGGTAATGGCCGGTGTAATTCATGATTCTCTGGATAGTTGTCCCAAACGGCGAGACCATTCAAGGATATCGATATCTGGTGTATCGACGGCATCGCCTCTCTCTACCCGGTAAATTCGCGGCCGATGCCTTCCCATTACCGCTGATTGCCAAACACTGATTGGATTCCGAGTCTGATCCCACCAATCGACCTTTTTATACAACTACTGTATCTCATATCGTTGATAAACAGTCCATCCGTGCTTCATAAGCTTATACAGTAATGGAATATGGAGTGAATGCGGAATTGAGTTTTTGTCACAGCTGGCTCTACCTACACGGAACATTTCAGAATCGAAATTTGATTCCATGTACAGGTAGTCTGAAAGGTTTTCGGGATAATCTTGATGGTATAAATTTTTCTAGATAACTCTTGTACACTTAATTTTATCCGATATTTTTGCAGCAGTCAAAAACTTACTCTATTAGGATAAAATACGGTCTCTTACCGCGCGTTTCGCTAACCAGGAAATAAATTAACCTGATTTAATATACTGATTGAGTTAACTTGGTAAACAAAACAGTAGTTTTGTTCTAGTAAGAGAAAAGGGTTTTCAAAGGATTCAATCCATATCAGAGGTTCCAAATTCTACAACAAGAGGTCATTTTTTGCTACTTGCGAATTGTCTGAATTATTTTTCCTTCAAGTTTCCGGAAAACTTTTCTCTTTTCTTCATAATGTTCATTCCAGCAATATTTTCCCCTGAACTAATTGCACAGATCCTTCGTTGTACATAAATTTCGTGCCTCCTGTTATCAAAATTCGAATAAAATATGACGAGTTGTCATTTTCTCTTTGTTTCATTATCTCTATTAAATAGCCCTATTTGGTTCAAATGCTCTCTTAACCTATTCCCTGATTCCGTCCCGTAGGCGCTGGTACCCACAGTTGGTTAAGAGCCAATATTTAGCGCTGATGATTCGTGCCAAGCACATTCATTAACTTTTCCATTGTCTGACATCCAGTGTCTAGACATCCAGTATAGTGAAATTTTTTGTCGTTCATCAGTTTCTTCAGTTGTTTACGGTATTTCCACATCAGTCTCGATATCACACTTGGGTTTATCACTTCCTCCATTGCACCATGGTTGTCTGTGAAAATTTCAACCCAATCATTTTGTTTAAAAAGACGAATTAATATTCCTTGCCTACTGTAAAGTTGAACACTTTTATTAGAGTGCTATAGAATGTGATATTATTTTGGAATTTGGACATATTTGGAAATTCTTAAGAATATTTCTCATTTTCTTGTATGTGAGAATCAGAAAATGCCAAAAGATGTTCCCGTATCGCTGCAAGTGATTATTGGCTATCAGAAGACAATGATCAGTTGCTCTCTGAAACGAAGTCAAGGAATCGTTGAATCTTTTACTTCATATTATCTTTGGGGATTACGTGATGCATATAAACCTTGTCTTTAATGAAGCGTCCAGGGGTGTTGGAGTAAAAGAGGTAGTCAATCAGCTTTTATTGGCGAACTGTCTCTTCCGAAATATACATTTCGTGATCCTATCGAAATTTCTTGTGATATCAGGTGGAGTCAATCTTGTTCATAAATGTGATGGAATAGACCGATACTTGAAGGAAGTCTATAGTATATTCAAGGAACATTTCAGTATGGAAATGTCACAGTGAATCCTGTTCGGCCTGATTTCATTCTCACTGTTCTTTCCCGAATTTGAATCAGCTTGATGGAAATGAAGATAACAAATCTGTGGGGGAAAAGGTGGAATTACTATCATGATTGAATAATTTTTGCCCATCCATTCATCATCCTAGAAAAATAAATGAATCAAACCCTTCAATTTTTTTCTAAGTCATAAGTATTGTATATTAGACTACTTTCAAATGGTATGCGGTGTATCCGCGTGTGCACCTAAGTAGCATTCATCTTAGATAAGACATTTAGGTGCGGGTCTACCTAGTAGTTGGTTATCGAATTAACGTTCGACAAAATTTTGAAATGTTCATAACTCGAAATGAAATAAAGAAATGGAACCATTAATTCAAATTGATGGTTCCATTCATCTACTATTCTACAAATGAATGTTGATTTCATTCATTTATGATGAGTTTTTAAATTCCAGGAACAAAAAAATAGCTATACAACCTCATCAACGTAGTATGGAAAAATAGTTTCAAATGATGTATAATTCCCTTATGTTCATTTTTTTTCTTCTACTTCTTCAAGAATCATTACAAATAATCGAAAAATCGTTGATATCATGTGGAAAAAATTGAGCTGTGACTCTTTTCAATGATGAATAGTCACAACTGAATACTTTTCAGAGAAATTTACAAATAGTAATACTCCACTATTCAAACCGCATTTTTGCATAAGAAGAATTCTCATCATCTCATCACCAGTCTGTGAATTATTGATATACAGTTTTATCCTCCAAACCATAGACCATATGGAAAACTCATTTGATAAGGGTTTTTCGACAAACAGTTACATGTAATATACGAGGAGCCTTCAAATATTTGATTTTTTGACAAGAGTAAATTACCCTTATTTTGAAAAATTTCAGGAAATGTTGTTGGGAATAGTTATTGGGCAATGAAAAATATATCTGAATTTGAAGTCATGGACATTTACGTGAAGTTTCATTTTGTTACCATTTTTTTCAAATACGGATTACGATTATTTTTTTGTTACCATCGAAAATTACTCAAAATTATACAGTATTGTAAAGAAAACTCAATATTCAATAATATCAAATCACAAAATATCAAAATGAAATAGGTATTTCTGAACAAACTCATTGATTTCCTGGAGATTTTCTTGTCCAAAATAAATGTTTCAAGTGGAATCTCCAGAAAATCAATGAGTTTGTTCCGAAATGCCTATTTCATTTCAATGATTTGTGATTTGATATTATTTAATATTGATTTCTTGTCACAATGTATAATTTTGAGTAATTTTCGGTGTTAACAAAAAGTAAAAATAACTTTGCACACACTAGTCAACACCATGGTTATGTAATTTGTAATATTACAGGCTTTCAAAAAGAATCGTCGTATACAGGATGCTGTCAATTTATCGTTTTAGCAATTTTTTTCGTAGTCCCCATTTAAAAAAAATTGGTTAAAAAATAAAACTTCACTTATATAGCCATAACTTCAAATCATAACTTCAAATTCTAAAGAATTCATGACTCCTGAAACTGTGATTTCTTACATTACATTCGATATGACGTATTGCAACTTCATCATCGAAATATTATTATTGAGTTGTTGCTATTATTTACTTCAATTTGCATCTAAAATAAACAATGTTGAGTGACCACATGACTTCACAAAAAATTTTGAATGTTATATTTTTTATATAGTACAGAAACAGTTGAAAACCAAAAAAGTAATCGAAAAGAGGTATACCTTTCAGAAGGAAGTAGTTTTCACAAAAAAGTTTTCTGGATTTCTACTTCTACATCTTTATGCATTATTAAGTTTCTTTCAGTTACAAACTGGTAACACATGAACATTGAATAATTATTACTTTCACATACATATTGAATTACACTTGTTTGCTTGTTCTACTCAGCGTGTCCTCCAAACACACGATATTCCAATAAGAAACATTCAGTATTATTCTTTGAAGTTCGTGGTATGATAACATATCCAGATACTCTAATTTCAATAAAATTCATGATTGACTTCCATTTTAGTGAATTATCCAATAGTTCACAATTTTTGACAACATTGACAATATTTGACAACAATGACAACATTATAGACAATAATAATTCTATGAATCGTAACCATATATCCTCCAGAAGTACAATGATTTCATTATTTATTTTTATTATTGTAGTATGATGATGAACTACATCGATTCAATCATTTGAGAAAGATCTTTCATTACCTTAAAACCATCTACCAATAAATCAGATGAAATATATTTCATTACCTGAATCGGAAATATTACTTAGTATAATTGACAATGGAAAATATTCCCAAAGTGGATGACTAAAATGATTGCTTGATACTATTAATATTTAATTTTTCATCAACTGAATTTCATTACATTTCACAAAAACTTTCCTGGAACAGGATAATTAGGAAAAAGGGAGGGTTGATGAATGCTTCTGATGTGAAAGCCTATGTTCTAATAATACCCTTCACTCATTTGCTATCGAGAAACCGAACATTACGGTACTTGATATTGTTGTAGATTCCAAACATAATCCAATGGGAGTAACAACACCGCATTGTCGAAAATATTTTAGTTCGGTTGAGAATGACCAAATAGGCTCTCTATTAAATTTTCAAAGTGATCTGGTGTCTATTTCACCAGAAACGTATGATGTGCTATCTACCATGAATCAGCCTGTATGTTAATATGTTGAGTTATATGTGTTTCGGAAAAAAAAATTTTGTGAATTGTTTTCGGTAAAATACCTATATTTGCGGTCCCTCAATCTTATCTTCAGTTTTATATGGTATTATCAAGTTACATTTTTATTTCATTGAATAATGTCATTATTATAAGTATTAGGAACCACACGGTAAAAGGTAAGACCTCGTTAGTCCTTAGCTCGCACAAGTTTCTCAACTTCTGAGAAATGCCGTTCGTATGGAGGCGACAGCTGATTAACGGAAAAACAGATTTCAAACAGATTTATTACTTGTTTAGAAAACCCAGTGCTATAACCGTATTCACTTTACAGTTTGAAGTATATGGGAGATCAAAAAAAGTTAACGTCAGGTGATGGTTATTGAATAAAATTGCTTTTTGTGAATAATAAGTTTAATAGTCATGATTATTCAATCAAAATAAAATGAGATACTTTGACAGAAATTAGTAATATGGCAACTTGAAGAAAAAAGGGAAATTGGCTCTTTCAAAGCAACATGTGTATGAAATGTGCTATGAAAGAGAAAGGTTCCCCTTTACAATAAAAACAGTTTTTCAACAAATAAAAATCACTTAATAAACTATTTATCTGTTATATAAATGTTATGAAACTGTGAAATTGCTCATTTCTGTAAAAATCAGTTATTTATCAGTCTTAAATCACAATCCACCCGTTCATAACTATTCAATATCTTGTTTTGAAAGGCCTGTAAACCGCAATATCCAGAGGTTGGAGTCTATGGCTCCAATTAGGTGGAAATATCAGCAGAAGTAACTTGTCCAATTTGTTTCGACCCTTTTTCAACGATGATTTTAGGAGGAGCTGAAACAGTGCTACATCCTGGATCCGGCTCTTTCAAAGCCTACACAAGTGGCTCTTTCAAAACATTTTGTTATTTTAGTTGTAACCTCAAAATACAGCTATTTTGTGTAAACATTATGACACCAATAGTATCGTAAAATAATGCTAAAAATATATGCCTAACAATACAACACATCAATTTCGTCAACTCATGCTTCACTTTTCTTTGTAAAACAAATTGAGTGAACGCAAAAAAATGACTATTTGATCCTTAAATCTTTGATGTGGTCTATCGACGCCATTCGTTTTCGCAGAATTGTTAAATGTTTGTGGATGTATGGTGTTGCCATACAAACATTAAAATCAAATTTTGGTAAGATTTTGGTAAGTGATAGAAAATCACATCGACTCTTTCAAAGCCTGGCTCTTTCATACATACTCTTCCTTCATTCAAAACAAATATTTAGGAGTGTGTCTTTTGGAGATTTATTGAGCATATGAATGTACAAGTCAGTTTCTTTCATGTATCCCCCGTCTAGTTCAAGCTATTCACCCCTGCTCAAAGCTTCAATAGTTATTATCTTATATTATCAGCTCAGCGTTTAATAGAGATACAAGTTAGGGGATGAATGTTTGATATATAACAAACTAATAATGAACGTTATTTTGAATTCGGTATTGCGTTAATGCGTTGGAGTTTATATAGTTGATATTTCGACTCACTTTAATAAGAATGAGAGATATTCGTGAACTTTCACAACAACCGGAAGCTAGTGTTTCCCCAAAGTCACTATTCTACCACATTACTCATGTTATTATATTCGAAATTGGAAATGAAGTAGAAGTTTTGATATGTTTTCATTCTTCAGAGTCTTTGCATACATAAATAAAAATACAATGATCGCTGAGTCTCACATTCAAGAAGTGGGAAATCACAAAAAATGTATAGAACAATTTGATAAAATGAATGTAAGTCGAGCACGATATCACAGACCCCAGCAAGATGACTCTTATTATTTTCGAATGATACTAGAAATGCTTGGAACTTCAAGTAATTTCGACTTATGTTCATTACTGATATCAATAACAAGTCAAAAATATTCTAGATGAGATTGAAGAATATTAAAGTACTCCAACTGAATTTTAGTTTCTGAAATCTTTTTACATGAGCCTTCCATTAGATTTCATAAAAGCTGCAGATAAGTCTCTGATGGAGCAGTCATAAAATAATTTCAAAACTATTGTGTCAACCATTGAAGGTTACTATTGACAGGAAATTACTGAATATAACTGGATCACTTTTCCAGGGAGATTCAGTTGCATTTTTTTCAAAGTGAATGTCACTGAAATCATAGAAATAAAAAAATTATTGAAGTCACTGATTTAACACGATTTCTCCGTTGAATACATAGCAAAAACTTGTGGAGTTGAGTACAAAATTATCCAAAAATTATGGGCCAGAGATGAATATGAAAATTCAAAGTGATTATGTTAGCTTAACACAGGTCTTGTCACCTACCAACAATAATTATTCAACCGTAGCGAAGAGTAGAGTAGTGTTTCCGTCAAAAAGGTATTCAGGTTCTCTACTGTCAACTTTTTGGTATTTGAAATTGTGTTCTCTCCACCATTTAGGTAAATATTCAATTTATATTACGTTTATTTGAATGGTTAGGATGTTGTTATGATATGAATATAATTTATATTCTCTTCCTCGAACTAGAGAGTGGTCAATTGAAACATGTTCCAATTATTGATTCATTTCTATGAGGTGAGTACAAGTAGAAGCAAAACTTGACTTGAGGTCTGTATCTTTGAGTAGTGAAAAGTGCAATTATAGAAAAGTCACCAACACCTGTAACTATGCTATATCATTGTTGTGTAAAGTGCGTTTCCAATGAAGAATAAAACAAAAAGAGAAAACATACGTATTTCAGGTAAGGAAACAATTGAAACAATTGTCAAAGTCTTGATATTTCTCAATAACGTTCTTTAAAATAATTACTGTGACGTAATAAAATGTGACCATCATCTGAAATATATCTTCTCAATGAATATTGACTTGCAGCCACGATTAGTGTGAGAATCAAATTTATTATAGAGTGAGTTTTAGGGTTTCTGATGATTTTGCCGAGTCTTCTCGTCTTGATAATGCCAACTAATAATGGTAAAATGTCGACTTTCAAAAAACTCTCAACGAATTGAAACCCAAAATACACACACTTGGTGTTCCCGTTACATAATCATGAGTCCACGCCTCTGAGTGTCTGAGTGAAATTGAAACCGAAGAACATCTTCGAGAGTCCCTAATGACGAAGAAATAGATGTGTTCCCATCTGCCTTCGGGCGACTTTCGCCCCCGAAGAGTGAATCTGACAAGAAAAAATTGAGAATCACTCAAGATGACTGGAGCTCATTAAACTGAAATATTATTGGCTTGGAGAGAGTCTCTCAGCTTTATTAAAATGATAAAACAGATTGGTATTCCTACTTCGGGCCATTATTTATTTCATCCAAAGAAAAATGTTTCTTGTTCTACCGTTGTAAGAGAGTGAGACAAAGGCTTATGGTATTATGAAAGAACATGTGATGAAAACCCCACAACCCTTCATTAGAATGAATTTGTGAAAGATGGTTGAGGGGAAGGTTGACAAAATATTTGAACTAGCTGTTCATTAAAAACTAAGCACGGATGTAAACAAAATAATAATAAGGACAAGCCATATGAAATTCATATATAACAACTCATTTTTCTTATCTTTGATAGTAGTCTCACATGATGTCCCTATTTGTTAAAAACAACACTAATCAGTTTAATTATGAAAAAAATATTGTTATTATGCCAACGTTTCAGATTTCAATCATTTGAATGTAATGTAATGTGAAGAAATTTTTCCATAAATGTTATTAACAAACATTACTTATTTTATCCAAGCAAACTGATTGATGCAATCAAGAAATTTCATACACCTGAAAATGGAAAAACAATAATTGGAGCATCGAATGAATTAAATCAATTCAAATGAATATTGCTTCAGGAACATATAAAAAAATTTCAGCTATTTTTTCCAAATTGCGCAAAACTAAATAGAAAAAAGTTCTGTAATTCTCAGAATCAAAAGAATGACCACATTTTCACTTATAACCAACTTATGGCATTAAAAATATTATTATTTCCGCACCTTCCACGTGCGTTCTAACACTCTTGTTTTCAATTATTGCCGCTTTGTTTCACATGATGTTTCTGGTAATCGTTGAAGTTCAATTTGTGAACTGTATTTCATCGTATATGACGGGTATTTTTCGGAAATGATTTTTCCAATATTGTTTTCATTTCATGAAACAAAATGATTTGTTTAAAATTCAAAGTGGTGGTATAGTCTGACAATATTCGTCACATTTTATTTTGATTAAGAGATCAATTGGAATATTCTTGGAAATCAAAAGTACCTCTAAAAGAATTGGTATATGAATTAGCTGACCTGGCAAACTTCGTACCCCCTAAGAGTAAGTGTTAACTTACTGAAAAGATCGGACCAAACAGAAATTTTGGAACAAGTGGAGGAGCATATATTGAATATGTGCACGGACCACATGACACTGAAGTTCACCTTTAACACAAACTTCACGGTTAAAATCATAAGCCGTGAAGAGTGGTAGACCATTATTCATACCAAAAACATGTTTGGAAAAAACACCTGGTATACAGATGGATCGAAGACCAAACATGGAACGGGAGCTGGAATATACCGAGACAACAAGAGCCCATTAGGAGCTGTGACAAACCGGAAGGTGACATCAAAACTCGTCTGGGAATGCCATAAAAAACTAAATGAACTTGCAAACAGTAACAAATTAACTTTCTACTGGGTACATCAACTTCATATATAATAAGAAGCACAAAGAGTACTGGATAAATGTACCTGACAACAAACACAGTAGGTAGAACCTTCATTAAGGAACCGTCCGAGAAAATAACCGAAGAAGTACTTCAATATAGTAGGGATCGGCTCATAATAATTACAGAGTTACTAACTGATCATTGTCCGCTTAGAGGACACTTGAATAAAATGGAGCTGTACAATGGAGACATCAGCTGCAGACTATGCAACGAAGATATATAAATAGCTCTACACATCTTATCCGTATGTGAGGCACTGAATCACATGAGGAAGGCATATGTGTTGCCCTTGAGTTCGGGTTGAACCGCGTCTGGAGTTTTGTGTTCGACGTTTTGGCTCTCATTTTGGAGCCATTTTCAAGAATTTGTGGCTTAACGCCATTGAAACCAATAACTCCCTTCCATTCCTAGATGTTCTCATCACAAAATCCAATAACTCCTTCATCCACATGGTTTACAGGAAAGCAACACATACAAATAGATACATCAACGCAAACTCCCACCACCATCCAGCACAAACCAACTCCGTCTTAAATTCTCTCATCCATAGATCTTTCAACCTCGCAGATCACCACAACAAACCACAAGAGCTAGCCCAACTCAAATCAGCTCTTCTTCAAAATGGATTCACAGACTAACAAATTGACAGATTCATCCGTCGTCAACAAACTTCTTCGTCCAGTCCCAAAGATCCAAAAGACAATAACGTTCCCCACAAAGCTTTCCTTCCCTACATCAAAGGTGTAACTGACAAAATTCACATCCAACAATCTAATTTCCACATTCCCCCGTTCTCCCAAGGACAAAATTGTCAATAAATCCCAGGGTATATATGAAATTTCATGCTCCGATTGCGATAGAACATATGTAGGCCAGACCAACAGACGTTATGACAAGTAGGGTATATGAACACCAACTTGCTGTCCGAAAATCAGACCCATCCTTAGCCCTGTCCAAACATCATCAAGAGACAAGACACAACATAGACTTTGCGAACACTAAGACCATCGCCACAGCGAAAACACTACAAGCTCGAATAATTTGCGAGGCCATCGAAATCGAAAAGCACTCTTTCTGCCTGAACAAACATGATGATGGTCAGAGACTTCCAACTGCCTGGAAACCCCTAATTTCTCGATGCTCACCCCCCACCAGGACGTCCGGTGATGGTAATCACCCGAAGCCTCGTTCCTACCTTTCCGCTTCAGTAACTTCCGACGATATAAATACCACCGATCACACATCGACACGCTAGTTGAATCTAAGGATTAGGCAGATTGAGACCTTAGAGAGACCTGGGGAGTAGGCAGATTGAGGCCCCGGGGTCAAGCTACAAATTCTGGCTCCAAAATGGGAGCCGAAACGTCGAACACAAAACTTGACATGCGGTTCAACACGAACTCAAGGACAACATACTTCTGAAGTTCAGCCTAGATGATGATACCACGACCAGCTGTTGAAAGCGCTTGCAGATAATTAAATAGAAGTTATACAGCT
>WOGO01005014.1:0-12784 GCA_015342085.1 Leptinotarsa defecta | reverse complement strand
GAGGAGACCATTTTGAAAATTCATAACCTTAATGGACTAATTTGAGACTTTTTTGCAATTATTCAGAGAAATAGAGAAAATACAGTGAAAGTGTGTGTTATCAAATTATTCGTAAGCAAATGATCTTTCACAAAAAGTCGAGAAGCCACCCCTTTTCCATTCGAAAAAATCAGGTGAACTGGAAAAATTCATATTTGCGACTGTGAAATAATTCTTAAAATGACTGTGAAGTCATAAGCCTCAAAGTCATAGTTTTGCCATGTAACTTGATCAAGAATGAAGCGATTTACATGATACATGGCATTCTAGATCAAAAAATAAAAATTGGAATAAAAATGATTTTATTTGTTAAATTTTGACAAGTGGTGTATTGTTGCATTTAGAATGTCATTCTCAATCGAAATAAGTGAAAATATATAGGGTGTCCCATTTAGAAATTGAAAGCTGGTGTCATTTCCAGTGAAACCGGAAGTACGGCAAAGCAAGTAAATATATCAAAAAATGTGAATTGAACTATAATACTCAACCCCCAAATTTCGTTTTTCTATCTCTGATAATAAAAAGTTATAGGGGTGAGCCATCGTAGAGAATCACCCGGTATAATAGTTCACTGCTCACTTCATTCATATCATTGCATATTATGAATTGAAGTAACCCGACGTATGTCAGTTTGAAGACGATGATCTTGAAAACTATTGAACGTATTTTTATACGGTTCTCAACAATGGACGGAATGATTCAAGAGAAAGGTTTATGTGTATAATTTATTGATGTTTTGTGTGATTTGGATGAAATATAATGATGTTGTCCGTGAGAAGTCAAGGCGATGGTGCAACCCGTGCGAGCTGATTTTAGATATGAGAAAACAATTCACTAAACAGTCATTTTTTGTCGCTAACTTTCATGGATAGCTAATTATACCCATTTCAATATAATTTCTGTATAATGGTCACATGTAATGTGGTAATTGAAAAGCTATATATATATATATGGTTACGTAATAAATACGTTTGTTGCCTTTAGCATTTCATGCACATTATCATTACTCTCAACACTATACAATTCAACATTCAACTATCGTGTGGGAAAAAATTCAAGCGGTCTGACAAAACAATGCAACATTCGTAATGAAGAAAGGTGAAACAAAACCAATGCAAATTACTCATATCCAAATTGCATCATATAACTTAATGTAACTTATACAAAAATAGTTTCGAATGATCCACAATATTCCAGAACATTCTAAAGCATCAGAAATTGTAATGGAATATTCCACTATGAAGAGATGTTCTTGAACGTTTCACTTAATTCCAAAATATTTCAGTACTTTTCCATGAACTCTGAACCTACAGAAGGCGAAACTCCCAGCGCTCATATCCTCAAATTCAAAAGGTGAAAACAGAAACCTTTTATACACAGAAATGCATAGAAAAAACTAATCAAGAATTACAGGGATGTTGAAAAACACATGTTAGTGAGAAATATGACAAATTTGGGAACACATTTGAAAAAAATTAACAATAATAATCAATAGTTTTTTGTTACGACTGTTGCGTTTATAGAAATTTCAGGTTGCATGCTTTGAAAATTTGACAATAGTCATCAGTAAGCTATTGAAGGACTTTTGGAAATTTTTGAATCCAGAAAGGCTTCCTAACGTATTGTAGTTGAAAAAAGGAGCAATAGACTAATATGGGTGCTCGTTTCAAACGAATTTATCTGAAGGTCTCGAAGTGCCATGGTACTTTCAGCCCCAGAATACCATAGTTCTCCTGGGCTATCAGATCTTCCATATTTGGAAAGTGACTGATAAGGGATCTCACAATTAGATATTCATCGGATATATTCCTCATTTATCAGGTAATATAATGCGAAACAAGCCGAATATATGTATTTACAATAAAAAAAATACTAACAAAAATATAAAGAAAATATAAATATAATGAAATGAAATATAAATAAATATAGATAAATTTACAAATTATTTGATGATAACAAAAAACAAAAACAACGACGCGCGTTTCACCAACCAATGTGGTGTCTACTTCAAAGTGGACCCTCCACCAGGGGTAGCTTTTACCCTGGAACGTGGATGCCACCCTACTCAAGGTTAAAAATTGTTTCATAAAAAATAAGTCCGGAAATGGATAGATTGGCTAATTTTAAGCACCTTTTATTAATAACTTCGATACTTTTCGACTTGTTCGCATGTGAATGCGTCCATTTTTCAACCACTACACTCAAGAAGTTAATATGTGATCGAACAACTCATTTTCAGTTGAAATGTAGCCTATAATGGATTGTTGATGGTTGGTTTTTCATCGTCAAACGTCAAAAATTAAAAGTTTCAACGTGAAGTAACCAAAAAGCAATGCATTTTTCGTGATAAACTTATGGGGTCTTTATTGAAGTGCTTGAAAATGTCTTAACATCTATTCTTTTACAGCTAGAAAATATGTTAAAATCATCTCCTGATTATCAACCCACCCAAAATAACTGTTACCACTTTATAATTTACTTTATTTATGTACTTGTTATATGTTCCAGAAATTTGAACAGTTTGAAGTGCTGAGTTGTGAAAAAAGTTGAACTTGAAGTGAAAAAAGCATTTTTTAAATTTTCTGATTGATTCGGCCGTTACTTGATGAAGATCAATAGTAATTTCATAAACTGCACTTCATGATATGATCTCCACAAACTCGTGGGGTGTAGTTTTTGAAAAAAGGTTTTTTTTATTCTGTAGAAAATTGCATTTTTTTCAGATAAACTCAAAAACTGTCACACTGTTACAAGTACATCAACGAAGTGAATTGTAGAATGTTATTGATTATTTTCAGTTGAGGTGGTGATTAGAAAGTGATTTTCTCATTTTATGTCACTGAAAAAAAAAGAATTGACATTGTTTCCTCTATATTTCATTTACTTTTTATTCTACAGCTATTTTCAAGAGTGAAGTTTCCTCCGTAAAGGCATTTATTTGGGTTACTGAAATTTTTATTTCGGGCGGTTGACGAGTGAGAACTGACCTCCATTATTCCATTTATATACAGGGTATACAATCACAATACATTCACTATTTCACCAAAAAGGGGTGGAATTCACCTCTAGGGTCAAAACAATCCCCAGTAGGTTCAAATTTCAAAAAAGGTTGAGTAGAATATCGATATTGTTTGGCAAAATTATACCTTAATGGTCATTGACTGAACTACTATTATACTAGTATGCTTCGTTTCAGAACTTGTTATTTTTGGGAAATAAAGTTTTTGGCTTTCCACTATCCCATCTTGATATAGAAAAATGTGAGAATCTTCCAAAGAAAGGAAGCCAGTAATTAATTTAAAAAAAGAAGTACCTGTATACATAGATGTGTAGATCATGCAAAGAAGTAATTTTCAGGCACAAATCTGAAAGAAAAAGCCTTTCTAAAACAGCCACTTTCATATTAACATTGGATTACACGAAAGGAAAATTCTTTCGAAACAAATACTTTTATATGAACACTGAATTATACAGGAAACAATTTTTTTTACTCAGTTTGTATTCCAAACATTGGTTATGAAATTTAATCAGATATCATTCACATGTTTTTTACACTATATACTAAATGAAGATGAAAATTTCACTTACATGGAACACTGTCATGCTCACTGGTAGACATCGATGTTTCGCTGTAAGACACTTGCCTTAGGGCTCTTCAGAACCAATCTGGATAACATTATTTTTCAGTTGACTTATCAAACAGTTGACAAACGGTCACTTTCCATTTGGCATATTTTAATGAGACACTTAATTGAATGTGTCAAAATTGTGAAAGATATTTTGTATTGTCGAGTTTCTAACCCCTCCAACTGGTTCACAATTAGTCAAAGTACTAAAGTCAAGAAATTTCAAATAAAAAAAAAATCAATCTCTTTCAAAAAATCTTTCCCTTCAATTCAAAGCTAGTGATTACTTATCTTCACTATCATAAAAACTATCGTAATTAGTTCAAGAATTACTCGTCATTCAATAACGTGAATTAATTTGAACATTTTTCCCCAAATAGTATTCAACAAATAGCTACTTTGACACATACTTCAAGTCTAATTGGATGTCTAATAGGAACTGAATGGGTGAATTTTTGTTATTTTGTTTACCTGAACATATAGTATTACTGACTGAGTTCGTTAAGATTTGCATTAATGCGTCATACCTAATGCTTTCATATATTTCTCAAAATCCAAACTCATTTATATTTTATTTATTTTTAAAATTTTCAGGTGGAACACACAAAATTTGGCACCGTCCGGTGCTATCCCACCAGCATTCAAAACACGCCTTCCACTCCTTTAAGAGCAGGAACGGTCAGGGTTACTTCGTCATCTCGGCCATCTATCCTGCCCTCTTCAGCTGATCCCTATGATCTCGTGCGTCGATCGCGCTTATCAGTAACGGATACTTCCAATCAGTTTAGAGCGAGATCTGTATCCCCGAACAGGAATATAGAGAAAAGAAGCAGTAGTGGAATATGGTCAAAAGGTAATTGGGAAAAACAAAAAAATGTTAATAATACAGGCACTTATATGAAACGAGAGCTCATCCAATTTCTTGGAAAATTAGAGTTTTTGAAGAACACAATTGCAATTGTTAATACATTTTCATCATGAAAAATTATCGCTAAAACAACCGTTATTTACTGAAAATGATGAATGCCGATTTCAGCTAGCACTGTAATTATTCCTTATGAAGTATTACTGAAATAAATAAATATTCCCTAAAAGTGATATACTGGGTCACCATTAGCTGGATGGTTTTCAACTCAACCTATAGTTGGGGCCAATACAATATTTAGACCAAAAAACTCATTGATCATAAAATAACGAGACAGAAAACGAACGGAAAGAATATTACACGATGAGGAGTACATATTTTATAGAAACAGGTTAACTAACAGAAATAATGAATATTTGATATCTTACTCACCTTGTATAATGTAAAGAATATATTTCATGGCAATAAATGATTCACCTCTCGATTCTCAATTGAATACATTTTCGTATCATCAATTCATGATGGAAGCATAAATAAAAGAACATCTCTGTAATATTATGTTATGTATTCTGGTTCTGAATCAAATTCGAAGTTAGAACAGTAGGATGGTTCTCCTCTAATAGAATAGAAATACTCATTGAGTGTCTTTGGGTGGAGTCATTAGAGATGAATGAAACAAAAGTAGTTCATGATTTATATATTTTTTTTAATATTTTTTTATTAGGTGACAAGACAAATTCCTACTCTACCATAGGCCGTCGATCCATTCTTGAATGTGATATTAACCCTTATGAACTCGTTACATCAGATTCAAACATCACAAAGGAGTCTAGCATAACACTGGTTAATGGCCAAAGAATAAGAGTTCGACCCTCACCGAGCGACGAAGATCGCGAGGATGAAAACAAATACGAAGACGTCCAACTTCGGTTATCGACACCTACGAAATCAACTTCGAAAACTTTGAAGTTCGTCACGAAGTCTGTTGCTAAGCATGTGACTTCAACTCCGACTATTAAGGAAAAAAGAAAAGAAATAATTGTGAGTATAATCATTCTGATATAAAATAATCTTCAGAACTTTGATATTTATTGAATATTGTGATATCTAAATTTTCAATTTGAAAGTCTTTTAATTCTATATCCTGTTGTTGATTTTTGAAAATCGAATTATCCTTTCTAAAATAACTAATCCAGTTTGAATCATTTTTTAAATAAAACGATAGATATAATAATGTTTAAACAAAAGATATTCAGAATTGTTTCCAGTCCATGCCGGTTCAGAATGTTTACCATTTACTTCCTCTCAATATTGAAGTATTTTCAGAATTTATTTTTTACATCATGGAGTGTACTTTCGATACGAGCACATTTTTTTCTATAACGACTTCTAGAATAGACTGCTGTTATGTAACCTACACTTCAGATTTCATATATGCTCTCAAAAAATCATATATGCTCAGACTATCCAATGGACCATTCTTGGGAACTACTGGTTTGGATAACTAACGAACCCAAATGAATTTTCAACTGATATTACGTTACCTCATTATGCCAGGCTGCTTCATCGACAGTGGGTAAATGTCTATATCCAAACCGGTGGATTGACTTTGAAATAATTTTTATTGTTTGCTGATTTTCGAAAATAAAAATCACCCTCTTGTTGATAAGTGAAACCACACTATTATTTTCCTTATTGACTGGTGACTTTTCATGTTTATGACATAGTTCATATAAAAAGTCACCGTTCCAAAAGTTGAGAGGGAGGGATTTTTCATTCATTCATCAATGAAATAATCGCGGTTGAATGAAAAGCAAAAACATTTGTCATACTAGGATGTTCAGTTTTCGGCTTGATGATAGCATCTCTCTTCATATTTCAAACATTCCTTGAACTTGGCCATGCAAGAGTAATTACTTATTTCTGAAAGAACCATTTTCGGGAGGGTGCTATGACTTGAAGCAAGTTCTGATATTGTACCCATCCCAATTTTCGTATCCTTTTCTATAGTGAAGCAAGAAAGGCACAGTATTGATTGTGACGGAACTCTCTTTCTTGGATTAATCTTGATATCATCTGATGAAAGCCAGATTTATAATCTTTTTGAAGTAACCAGTCCGGTGAAAATATTTACCGATATGTTTCAGTTGCTAGTTGATATTGTACTTCGTGTTACAAAGACTAAATCAGGGTAAGACTGTCCACGGTTTCTCTATCTGTAAAAACGGGATGGTTGGATTCGTGAAGGAGCTACCGCTCCAGATAGGCTTGTTTTCTGAATGCAGATGTTTCTCACCTATTGCCGGACCTCTCCAACAGCACATATAGAAAAAAATAATTAATTTGGAGATTCCTATAATGGAAAGTTGTCCAGTTTTGTTTTATGGTTTCAATATGTTATTGTTATTTTTCATTTCTAGAAATTACCCTTGGACTCTATGAGAGCTTGACTGGAGTAGCTAGAGAAAGAGTTGGGATGTTTTCCATAATAGCACAAAATCCTAATTCAGTGTAAGATATTTTTGAAAACAATGTGGTCATCTAGAACAGACATTGGATAAAGTATTACCACTATGTATATCTGTACCAAGTTACTAATTATTATATGCCAATTGTCAATATTTTCATCAATTTCAGTACAAATATCATCTGTTCTGTTCGTAGATTCCAAACTTTTTTTAGCTATCGCCTCTATTTTAGTATTGTATTATTTGTTTTAGAATATTCTATAATATTCTGATATTTATTTGGCTCCGAATTTGATGATAATCAGGTGAATTTTTTTTGTTCGAATGGAAGCAATACCTACTTCATTCAGCTGATCCCCAAAAACCTTCTCAACACTCCATTCTTGTTGTAGTGATTAATACACCAACAAGTATCCAGAATGTGTCGATATCATAAACCTCCAATATTTTCAGCGCAGTTTTTTTCGTCATACAACCTCCATGTTTCTTATTAATTTTATATTTGAGGGAAAATCAATCAGTAATAAAAATACGGTTAGAGGTTGTACGACGTGAAAACGTTTTACTGGAAATGAAAGGTTGAAATACCAATACAATTCAGATATTCAGCTATACACGTCGGGTGTCGAATTATTGTTCATACTCATTCTATATGTTCACATTAATATTTCTAATAAGTGATTAGTAACGTCATACTTGAAGACTGAATGGGAGTTACTAAAATTCAATTTTTTTCAAAGCGTTTATAACATGGCATAGCTAGTAGCTCATAGAGACCGTTTCTCTTATAGGGGCATTGAGATCCTCTCGTTCGCTTCACTAGTTACTTTTCAGTAAAAAACTGTCGCTGATATCCTATCAAAGCAGTATTACTCGTGCATAAAATGTCTGCGTAATGTATTGCCCAATTGATCTGAGTTATCACCTTTCATGTTAATTTGTTAGATATCCGTATCTTCTATGTGTTCCACGTCAACCTTTTCACACAAGGTCACTACCCTCATAGAAAAATTGAGTATTTCTGAGTTCATTGATCCACTTAACCCAGGTTTATCAGATCATATATGAACTGAGGATGAGAAATGAGTAGTTACAATCATTTCGACACCCCACAATCTACATACCTGACTCCATATATCCCAGAGCCTAAACAATAGTTGTTTCTCGTTAAAATCATGGAAGTGTTGAACATGAAAATATAGTACTTGTAATGACGCGTTGTATCAAATGACAAAGGATTGAAGCCATATATGATATGGATTACTTGCCTAAATAATCAATTTCGCTCATTTCACATCACCAGGACCCAATAAAAAAACACAAAATTTTTCAGGTCGATCAGAAGAAAACATCCAGCTCGAAGAGCGAATCACCATCACCATCAATTATTGAGAATGAATGTCATCTAAATCGTCGGTTCAAATCCATTCTTAAGAAGTCAACAACCTATAGTGATGTCGAATCAAATGGCCAATCAGAGCGCAGTCCGTCACCAATCAGAAGAAGAGGATCTCAGTTCTACATTCCAATGCCAAGTAATCAGTACGGTAATGTCAAGAAGAAGGTACAATTTCTCGTTGAGAAAGAATTGAAAATAGCACTCGATGACAAAGCAATGAATGAGCTATGTGAGCTGTCTCTGGATGACGTTAGTGGTGATGATGAAGTTTTCGAGGATGCTCTAGATGAAAAACCGATAGTGGAATCAAAAATTGATCTCAAACGTAAGTTTATAACTGAAAATTGGATTTTGTTCCAATTGATGAGAATTAGGTTCAGTATTACTTTGAAAATACTGTTCTATAATGTCACAATTATCGCATGTAAAACAACAGTGTAACTTCACTAGCAATATCTTTCTTGAAAATTTGGTCCGAAATTTTATAAATTTTCAATTGACAATATCAGAAATTTGAATTGTTGCTTACAATACAAAAATTGTTTGTACAATCGCATTAAATTTATATTATATTATATTTGTATGGATTCTATGGCACTCTCTTATCAGTTCATTAAATATTATGAAAATATTTCAAATATGATTTTTTTCAGCACCAAAACAAGTCAAGAAAACATCTTCGTTACATCGCAGTCATAGTGATAGGATAAAAAAAGAAGAGATAAAAATCACCTTCAATGACACAATGGCTCTGCGTAAACTGAGACATAGGAAAACGTTTGCTGTTGACTTTTCTGATTTGGAGCGTCTTGATGGATTGAAAAAAAAATCCAAAAACGTTAGTCCGACACCACCTAATTCACCTTCTACAACATCGAAAATAAATTCAATGAAACATGAGTCGATTTCAATCAAAGAAGTTACTGATGTTGATCATACAGAAAAAGTATCAAGTTTTTCACAAACTGATACTGAAACACCCATTTCTGATGAAATAAGTCCTTCGAAGGTGAATCATCTAGAAAGTGAATGTCCCAAAAAGTCTACAGAGCAAATATCGCTGGAAAAATCAGAACAGTATATAAATGATTCCACCGAAGTACTCTCTAATATCTCACCACCTTTCGCTCCGCCTAGGAAACGTAGTAATAACAAAATACCTTCCATTAATAATTTCTCTCATACGACTGTTCATACGGTAAGGATCGAGCCATCCACTAAAGAAAATATGAATAAAACAATTGTCACAATCAACAGCCCTCCGACTGTTCACAAACTACAAATAAAAAATGAATTTACTGATACTAACATGCATAATCTATCTATTCTTGATAATCCGCAGAGAAAGACATCCATCTTAATAAATGGGGATGACTGTTACTCTACCGTCAATGTCAACGACAATATTCCTATGTACCAATCTTCAGTTGTTGTAAATGACAATGTCATGGACGTTTCTCCCCCAAAAATAAAAACAAGTAGCACGGTGTATATATCAGGTACATTGATATCAAATCAGGATAATTCTGCATCCATATCAAACCAAGAGAATTCCACATTCGTGTTGAACAAGAAGATATCATCTGAAGAATCCGATATCAATGAAGATTCTGAAAGAGTCAGTACGCAATGCTCTATTGTTACCAAAGAAAACGAAGTGATTCAGAGCCCTGAAGAAGAAAATGTTGCTATTGTAGAGAGTTTCACTGAACAACACATACCATCTTCCGAAATGCTACGAGAACTACTCAGAGACCCTGTCGAGGCAGTTCGACGCAATTTAGTCCCTCACGTCTGTGGAAAGTCAGATGTGTATAGGCGACCACGCGAAAAAAAAACATCAGAAGTATTGGTGCCATCTTCTACCGAAAATAAAAGCATAACAACAAAATCCTCAGAAGACTTCTTTTTGAGGATGCGTGCCTACGAATCGATCTGTGATGACGTTTCTTCTGAGCACAGTTCCTCCACTCAGTATGAGCTGATGGATCCAGGCTCAGATTGCTATACTGATCATAGTAATCGTAGCTCAATTACTGAGGAAGAGTTAGCTAATCGAACAAAATTTTATGAACTACTGGCTGATTCAGGAATGGTAGAGGTTTCGGAGAACGAGGACCATCTTTATGAAAGCATAAAAATTAATAATGATCCAATCTATGAAGAAATCGAGATTCCACCACCCTTGCCAAGTAATCCGCCTCCGTCGAATCTACTGGATGATTTGAATTTAGATAAAGAATTCACCACTAGGTAAGTATTTGATGAACAAACATTTCACATATGATTTCAATACTAAGCACGCGACAAAAAAATTCCAGTATAGTGAGTTATTTAATCTTTGATCATCTATTGTTTTTCGAGGATAATAAATAAATAAATGGATAATTCCTGGGAATAATTAGTAATAACATTGATTGCATTTCAAATTGGAATATAGAAAAGCACATAACTTTCAAAATGTATTTCAAATAAGATATTCTTTTGAGGTTTTCTCACAATTCCAGAAAATCTAACTTTCTGAAAATTACGTCATATGGTGATTAAACTTTCAAGGCCGGTATCTAACAGATTGTCCGATGTTTCCGGATTTATTAGCCGTGGTCTGCAGGTTTTAATATATATACAGTGCATTCTTTTGTGCCATTCCCCCTTTTATTTTTTGAACGGGTCAACTCAAAAAATTGAAATTTGGGATAATGTAATTGATGCATGAATAATTTATTTTGAGGTGAAACTGACAGACGAAAAAATTAAATAGAAAGGGGGGGTCTAGTGACACATCATTTTGAAGCTCCTGACGAATACTCCATAACCCTAGAATATGAAGTCAATATCTTCACCTACTACAAAATGGCGAAACATTCAATAATTTTCTGAAGACAAACACATTAATTGCTAGAAATATTCCTTTTATCTGCCATATGGCAATTCCAACAACCCAATAAGGTTTGTTAAGTTATTTTCTGTTTATTAAAACGTCAAAAACTGTTAGTACGACAATGAACATCACGTTTTCCGGGAAACACATACCCAATATCTAGAAAAAGTTAACGTTTGAGGAAGAATATTGAAAAACCATATTGTAAGACCTCTATTTATTGATCAAAATATAACAGGGGAACTGTATTTGAATATGCTGGAAACTACTGTTGACCCTCTCATCAATGAAATCGTCGAAGCGAATCCTAATGAATTCGATATGGATATTGTATTTCAACAAGATGGAGCACCACCACATTACTCCAGACAAGTAAGAAACTATTTGGATACTACTTTTCCCGGTCGTTGAATTGGCCGTCGAGGTCCTACAGAATGGCCAGCCCACTCGACAGATTTGACAACTTTGAACTTTTTTATGGGGCTATTTGAAACAAAAAGTTGTATGAAACTGAACCTTCTTTGATATTGGATATACAGCAAATAATAATAAATATTTGTAGAGATATTGACGTTACTGTGTTCGAAAATGTTCGGCGTGAAATATCGGATAGGCTGTTCATATGTCAATAAGTTCAAGGCAACCATTTCGAGCATCTTCTGAACTGAACTCAAGCTTATTATGTAGTTAAATGTCAATGTATTCAGGCAATTATTAAAAGTTCCGCCATTTTGTAGTAGGTGAAGATGTTGACTTCATATTCTAGGGTCGTGAAATATTCGTTAGGAGCTTCAAAAAGATGTGTCACAAGACCCTCTTTTACATTTAACTTTTTTTCCCAGATGGTGCTCAGTCGCCATCTTGAAAGTTTCATCTGTCATGAAAGTATTCATGCGTCAATTTCATTATTTCGAATTTCAATTTTTTGAGTTGACCAGTTCAAAAAATAAAAACGGAGGGCATTAAAGAAATGCAGTGTATAAACCTGCAAACCAACGTGTATATACACTTTTTAATAATATTCATCTTGATATTTGCCTTTGAGTCATTCATAATAATTGATACCGTAATAAAAAGAGTTTTGTATTATTCATGAAGATGACCTCATATACAGTGTCACACATAAAGTCCGCATCAAATGGGATTTTTTTTTGTTCATCTCTTCAAGCAACTTTTCATATCTCCATTAGGTTGTGCTTTGAAAATGATGCCAAATGACATGCATAATGACCGATCAAGTGATTTTTCTTCCCTGTCCAATTTGACATTTTTTCCAAAAAATGTTCAGAAAAGCAGTTATTGCTCGAAATTTTGAAAATCGGTAGAGAGAAAAGATGATTGTTTTTCATTTTTTACCCATATACCAATTTTTAGCTCTCTAGTGCAAATTTAGTTTTTTTACAGTTTTTCGAAAAGTTGACATTTGCCGATTTCTCAAATTTAGCCAAACCTCAACAAAGATAGTGCTTTATGCATAACTTATCTTTACAACGCATTTTTATTACC
>WOGO01005013.1:0-12784 GCA_015342085.1 Leptinotarsa defecta | reverse complement strand
TTCGTAATATTGTCGAATGACATTACTGGCTGGATGGCGCGCGCGCTTTTATTTGAGGCAGCGGGCGGGCCTAGTACTTTCGAGAATGGAGACTAGAAACTTCTCGCTTCGCATTGAAGCTTACCGCCATCTTTTGTACAGTTTAACAACTATCGGACAGGAAATAGTTACTGTCTACTCCCCTAGATGTTTGTGTTAAAAGCAAAAAAACATTTTTTAAATAAGCCATCGCCCCCCTAAATCGTTTCAACGCCCTCCAATCTTCTCTGTGCCCTTTACTGCCCTCCTATAGGCCTCCACCGCCCACAAGGGGGCGTTATCGCCCACTTTGAGAAAGACTAATCTATAGTCGGTTCGACCAAAAAGTTTTCATGAAACAGATCTTATTCTTCAAGAGAATGTCTCTGTGTTGATTGGATTAGTTTGAGGTGTACTTTTCAGAGTAATTAAAGATACAGTTAGAGCCAAATATATTTCAAAAATACATATTGATGAACATCATAGAATCGTGACAGCTAAACAATTTGATACAAGTATAGAGACAACATTTCCGATTTCTTACACTCCACATACTGGGACGACTAGAACTGTTACAAAATGGAATGATGATATGAAATGGGAAATACTGAGTCAGTAAAGATGTACCAATAATCAACATTTATAAAAATAATATTCATAACAAAAAAGTCACTTAAACTAGTATAAATAATAAAAACAACTTGAAACAATTGTATGAGTATCAGTCACATTCTCGAATGAAAATAGCTGGTATTTCATTCAAAAATCACAATGTTCAACAAATTAAAAAGAATAAGAACTATCAGTTCCTCGAAGGATCCGCAATAGTTCCCCAGAAGATCAGAGCGTCGGTCTCTTCGTGCCTTATGAAAAAAACAAACGGCCTGTTGAAAACCATAACTTTAGCACCACCCATATAATCAGTAATGCCAAGCGATATGGCAGCCGCTTCTGTTCCCTTTTCGTTTATCGAGAACACCATCTGTTGGACTATATCGGAAACTCTGAGGTCTACGCCCTTAGCAGCGCCTGTTAACATGATATCATGCACTACTGGCGTGGAAAAGTTTTTGAAATCGTTAACTTTGTGTAGTATATCGTCGATAGCGTTACCATTCCCACTTCTGGATTCTATGGTGACTTTTTTGTATTCGGTGTACTTCTGGAGCGGTTTTAGAATGTTCACCCTGTTGGTAAGCGACAGTTTGGGTATTTTCACGATCACGTCGTGCAGCTTGGCTTTTGCGATCGCTGAGAAAATCTCTTGTGGATTCAACTTCTCGGTGAAGGCTCTGATATTGTACTTATTCTCATTATCCGGGTTCGGAAAAAATAAGTACATCCCTAGTTCTCTATTTTTATACGGCAGGCAGATCATTTTGTAGTCTTTGGTGGCGGTGTACGGAATTAGAGGGATATTTCCCATCATATAGTCTACATCCACAGTGGTGTCTTCATCGGTGTGAAACTTGCCACGAGTGTTCAGAAGATCGGAGAAGGGAGTTTCCCAGTCGGCGCGAAAGTAAATGGAATTGAGGAACATGGAGGTGGTACTGGGTGGTGGGGCACTGCTGAGGACCGATTTGATTAGACCGTTGGTGTGTTCCGAAGCCCAGAAGTTGATCAGGCTGAAGCAAAAAATAACTCTATGAAATCATTTGAAAAAATCAATATGAAAATGAAAATTTTTTTATCTTTTGAATAGGTCTATAGTGCATTCAATTGGTGTAAAATTTGTAAACATTGAGTAGCTTTCAATTCTTTCATCGTTTCTATACACTTAGGAAAATAATATTCGTAAATATTTGTTAGACACCATTGGATATATTTAATCAAATGAAACTATTTCGTATCAAAACGATTTTTCTTTATGGAGATCTTCGAGGCCTCTGAGAGCATCTGAAATTTTATTTTACAAGGAAACCCGTTTTTCGAGTGAAACGGTTCCTAAAAGAGTACTTCGAGGTGTATCGAGTTGAACCTCGAAGCGACGAGCAACTACAGTCTGCCACGTATTTCATGTACCTATGTAATCTAGCGGACTAAATCAGTAGAACACTTCTGTAACTGTATCTGTAGAGTAGGGAGAGTGAGGGTAGGCCCACAGCACACATGTGACCCATTGTACATTCTCCCGAGGAGTTGTCCTCCTAGGCCATCGTCCATTCTGTCCTTTCCAGGAAGGTGGACAGGTCACTGGGAGACGTCTCCTTTATATCGGCAGGTGTAGGTCAAGATTCGCCGAACACACACTCTCTTATCGACGATAACTCCGGACACTCGCATAGGACATGCCTGACAGTTTCATCTTCCTGGTGACGCATACTGTATAGAGGTGTGTCCACTAGCCTCATAGTATGGAGGTGTTTCCTTAGTTGACAGTGGCCAGCCAGAAATCCTACTGTTAAGCGTAGATTTTTCCTGGTCATCGCCAGATATTTCTTCGGCGCCAGCTTACCAGGGTCGCCCAGGGTGATCCTGGCAAGATGAAAGATGGGATTTCATTCCATCTCTTTAGATATTGAGCATGGGTGTGACTTTTGGCTAGTTTCGCAATTGTCATCAGGCCGTGGATGCCACTGGGTCCTAAAATTCTTAGTCCACCCGCCTCCTTGGCTAAAGAATCGGCAATGCGATTACCTTTACTCCTGTCGTGTCCTTTAATCCACCTCAGGATAATATTATTATGTACCGAGGCAGATATAAGGTGTAAGAAAAGTTTGTGGAGGCAAGAATCTTGGAAGTTTAGAACATTATAGAGAGTGTTAAATGAATATAGTAATAAAATTACTGAGAAACATGGATATATTGTCCTTGTTCAAATATAGCAAAACCATATTGCTAACAGGAAATGATGCATACTGAGAATTGTTTTCCCGATGTATTCGTTGCTTAAGTCCATTGATAAATATTCCGACAACAAAAAATACTCTACATCAATACCTCAACACTGTACACACATTTTGTAAAATAATAATCTTGTAATCCTGTTAATGACCCAAAACGCAAACCCCCTTCCGTTCCAGTGTTGTTCTTTTCTCGTTTCAACAGCTTTCTGCCACCACAACTCTAGCTCGCGGGGCACTTGAAAAGAACTCGTTCCCTCTTCAAACCTCCGGTTTATTTTCTTTATTCAAATTATCTCAATTTAGCGGACCATAAATCTCGACGCTTCAAAGAAGGCCGTACGGTACGCCATTACCAGCAGAGCTTTCTTAATTTCAAGGAAATTAACACTGAAAAAGTTCTGCCATTTTCAGATATTGCAAGCACTCATGATTGTTCGAGATGTACCAATATTGTTCTCTGAAAGGATAGACAGTTACTTTTCAGAAGGTAATAACTAGTACTGTATAGGTAAATGATATTGAAATATATATATTTCACTCATGTGTTCAATTAGAAAGCATAGTCTAAACTCAAGTACATTAAAAATATCGTTGTTGAAAAGCAACATTCATTTCAAAAAAATTAAACTTTAGAAACGATTAATAGAGACCAATTGAATATTTATCAACTGAATGAAAGAAAAAAACGTAAAAGTGGCCAAATTTGATTCTTCTTCACTTCTGAGACATAATCAGGTGTTGAATCAATTCAGATTGGTGGCCTTATTGTTGTAATCGACTATTCAGTTATTATTCAACAACTCCCATTAGTCCGAATCAATTGAAGTGGTTTTTGTATTAAATCCATTCTTTCGTCCATTTATTAGTTTAATTCGTGCTTATTAAAGCTATACCCCAGTTTCTACCATGTTCAACTGTCAATCTTGATATTGGAATTTTGAATTTATTCTTACGTCAAAATTTTAGACTAATGTAGTACTCTTTCCCAAACCTACTGGGTACGTATATCCGAGACTAGCTTGAACATTTAAAGTTCATTTCTTTAGATTTGAATTCTTTTGCAAAAATATGTTGGCCGACATATCCACGACTTCCCCATCCAGATATTTGATTTCAGATTTTTTTCTGAAAATTTATCGTCAGCTCTTGGATTAGCTCCCTTTCTCAAAATTTAAAATTTGAAATAATTTTACGTTTGTTCTTGGCTCTTTCATTACTCGTTTGCATTATCTATTCAAGTGATTACCTCAGGCACAAACGATTTGAGACTAAATAACTTTATTGAGATATTCTTCAACTATGTGAGAAATTGAAATACATCGGGAATTTAAGGCTTATTTTGAAAAACAAATCACTGTGCAAAAATCATTTCTTTCAGAGATATTAACAAATTATGGAATGACTCGTTTTGAAAGAATCTAAAATTTGTTTTCCATTTTTATTTTTTGGATCAAAACAATTATATTTTCTTCTTTTTTTTAAATTTCACGCTCTCTATATCTGTATTATGAAAAACTAAAAAACGACCAAAAATTTTTGCCAAAATAGTATCTTCCCCAAAAATGATCCCTTTGCAATTAATGCCGTGTAATGATATTGTTCCCACTTTATACTAAACGTATTTTACTCAGAGTAAATTATACGTTTACTACTTTTTATCGCATTGTTTCAAATTCATTACTTACGAGTGGAACTCCACCCAGTAAAACTTCTTTCACAATGAGTAAACTTTGGGTACACATCACAATGAAAAATTCTGGAATATGTTTGCTTTTAGCAGTAATTTCGTAATAATTGACGCATTATTAGAAAAGCCATTCATTGAGAGTAACTTCATGAATTGGCTAAATATATTGATGTGATATATCAATATTCAGTTTTGCAGCTAAATGAAGTAAAACATGTTTCAATAAGGCATAATTTGATAGTATTCCTAAAACAAGGTCGTGGCAAAAAATGATTCATCAATAACTAACGTAAACGTTCATCGATAAACATCACTCGTTTGAAATCCCGAAAACGGTGAAAAATCGAAAAATGGGAGACCTCGAAATTAACTACCTTATTCGATAGATGTTTCCACTCGATTTATGTACAAGTATGTACAGTAACTGCGTTTTGAAAATGTCACCTCTTCACAATATATTACATATGCTCCTACATGGGTATTTGTAATTTTAATTGAAAACGAAACATTATATAAGTAGTTTAATGTCATATGTGGCAAATATACCTCTAAATGAAATATTTCATTGTAAATTAAATAAGGTGAAGATTATACAGAATACGACAAAAAATTAAAAATGAGTTCGTACTTTTTTGTTAATTCGAAGGCTTCTGACTCCATTTCTTTCAAGTCTGAGTGAAACACTGCTGCCTAATGGTCTCACTGATTTGTCTTAACATGTTTTTTCATTAATGTCACCCACATGGAGTTCCATGGGGGTGACATGAATGTGGCAAAAACACAGAAGTGATATCAAAAGAACACCTCAGACAAAATTTTCGATAATTTTCGAGTTACGATTTTTCAAAGATATTTTCAGATATAATTTTTGTTGGGTTATGGCTTTTAATCTGAGCTAATCGCCTTTCAACGCCGACAAAAGGTCACTCCTATCGAAGGTAAGGGATCATCGATGCGAGTTCCTAGTTTTTACGATACTTCAGCAATAACCATAATGATAATAATAAGGCATTGTTTCATGGAAGATTACAAAGTTCAAGTATGATTGCTTTGGGCTAGTATTCCGACTGGCCGGTCGAGTCACACGTAGTCACTCCATGAACGAATCTTATAGGAATATCAATTGGAATCATGATCGGACAATAATTGACTCCCTTGCGCTTTCCCACAGACATCAGAAATTTATTTATGAACTCGATGCCTATAGAACAATTCTCAGAGTGCTGCTAATTTCGGGTATCTCGTATATTAAAAAATTACAATTATTTGTTTGACAATATTATGTAATGATTCACGAAGATGGCTCATATGTTTAGTGTCAATCCACAAACCCAAGTTTTTACTCATAGCAACCAAAGAAAGTCATCTTCATTTGTATAAATCTTAATGAGGTTGGACAAGTTCATTTTAGATTCAGATCCAAATAACATGTTATACAGGGATTTTATCTTCACTTATGAGTTCTTGAGCTTTCAAGTAGCCACTTAAGCTCAACATAAATCTAAATTTTCATCTCTTTAAAGATCTTTTTCCAGATTTCGGATATCTCAAACAGCTTTTGGAATATTTACACAAACCAATTTTTGCCGACCCTTTTTCAGGAGTTGCGTTAAGATTTTGGATTCCATTACGTATTTAATGACACCTTGATATTATAAAAGTGTCGATAGCAGGTCATTTATGCACACGCCGAGCTTACATTTTATTTAAAAAAAACGTGAGAGAGTCTCCTTTTAAAGCTCTGGCTAAGAGGTACGTGTTTCTAAGCCGAGAGATCTGATAACCCAAAGGCTATTAAAGGAGACAACACCTCTAAATGTAAACCAAATTTGATAAGCCAATAATTATGCTCGAGCTCAATTAACTCTGGCTGGCATTGAGCTCGTCGTTTCTCACCTAATCTGACGTCTCGATATGGATACTTTATACGGGGATGATGGTAGCTTGTTTTTTATAAGTTTCCTCTAATCTATAATGGATGAGAATTTCAAGCTTTGAGATAATTTAGTGACAAAAAGCATTGAACGAAGGTGAGTAATTAAAAATAGACCAACTGAATATTCAAGAAAATACAATGAAATGGAAATTGCTAAAATATAGAAGATCTTCCTTGATGACTGTTCTATATGAATAATAATATGAATATTCAAATAGAATAAAAATAATAAACTGCACTAATTTGAATGTGTTTTATTAATAACGTTGAACATTAATGGTATACGAGTCGACCGTCGTGGATCGGGAATCGAGGTACAAACATATAAAAAAGTGGTTTTTATACCAATATATGAATTTACGATACAGGGTGACACAAATACACATATATAACAATGACAAACTTACATTAGTTTGGACTTTGCCATGAAATGAACACTCATCAATCACAAACTTGATCCTTGTCATTAACTCGCTGTGAGAATCGACATTTTTTCGGAAAATGCAGCATTTTTTCGCCAAATTTCATCAAGCTAACAAATGATACGTGCATTTCAAATTTACTCCTTCTCTTCCTTATGCTGTCACTATCCACTTTTTGGAACGCCTTTTGGATAGAAATCAAATTCAAGCATGAGCGTTGCAAAGTTAAAACCTTTTTTTGATTTTTTTTTAAATAACGAAAGCTCAAGTTTTTCTATAATGAATACAACGGAAAAGGTATCATCATATAAAATTACACAAGAAACAAATATGTCAAACGACTCTTTATAAAATACAATCCACGGTTTTTATCGAAAATATTGTCAATTTTAATAAAAAATGGAAGAAACTGACCGATACTTGAAAATCAATATTACTTCCTAAATCACTTGACTATAAATTTCACAGTACCAGCTGTACCAGAAAACTTAAATTTTAATGGATGAAGAATAACGTTTGTAGTGAGTGGTTATATTGTTATTGATCTGATTCGAAGCAGAAACCAATGTCAAATTTCATGGAAGTCTATTGATAAAATATAAAAATCCTATATTTCAGATTTCAATTGCGACATTCCTTAAAATCGTAAAAATTATTCCATCACAAGATTATATACTTAATCTGGTAAAAAAATTCCCATCATATCCTGAAACTCTTTACTTTGTGCAAGATGAAATGCAATAACAACTGCCTAACTAGCCTTGCGGCACAATCTCACCTATTCAATTCAAATTTACTAATTTGAAATGCGAAACAAATCTAATTTATTATATGTACATAGAAGAAATAAAGATGTAAGGGGGCAAAAAAAAACTTCTTTTTTTGATCACCGGTTAAGTGGAATTGCTGCATGGTGTTATTACTATTCTAAACGTTAGACATCGAATTTCACTAATATTCTATGTTTCTTCTTTCAACTGTAAAAATGATAAAGAGCAGGTGAACAAGAAATGGTGGAAAGGATACCTAGTGATAAAATACACCCTCACCACCTCATCGTAGAGGTAAGTAGGCCCTCACGAGTAAGTAGGTCCCTATACGAGTACATGACGGTACATAAGAATCAGCCATGCAAAGCTTTTTCACTTCTGGCATAGGATTTAGCTTGAGATATTGCTGACCTCCACGGGGGTAGTTTGTATCCATTTCTGATGCAGATTTTGTTTCTGTTACTCAAGAATTTGTTGCATATTCATAAGGTATTCTGCTATTGCGGAGACGATGATTTACTTCGTTACATCACCTCTTAGAGTTGTGAACAGGATGAAAAAATAGAGGTTTATTTTTTAGCGCTAGGCTGAGCAAACGCGTCATCTGTTTTATCTAGAACGCGGATTCTTCATGGACTCGCACGAGTATTTTGCAGACTCTTCAACCTGTCTTACAAAAAAGAGGTTTTTCCATCTTGTTGGGAGATTGCTCGCGTTCAGTCTATATCCAAAAAGGACAAGAAAAAACTTCCAAACAGCTATTGACCAGTCGCTGTGCTATCAGTGAAATTACAAATAATGAAGAAAGCCGCAAACCACCATATACCTAAATATTTGGAAGGCTTTGACATATTGAAAGACTATCAATACGGCTTTCGGAAACAGAGATCGTAAGTCACTCATATTTGGAATAACGCAATCGAGAAACATGCACTTTATATTTCTAAGGCCTTCAAACGTTTGTGGCATGAGGGTTTGATGGAACTGAAAACTGTTTAATACAGACGTATCTATAGAAATGTTTCATCCAAAAATAAACATCGTGTATCTATCACAATCTTCAACAAATGGTCAGCATTGGCCAAATTCGACAATTATTCCAATCATTACCTCCTGAACATCCTGTATTTTACTCCCAAAGGAACGTATTACAAAACAAATTTGTGTGCATATATCCGCATTCGACTGAATTCCCCAGCGATATTGTCCACTAGGCTATTTTGTATCAAAATCGAATTGTTGATTGACCTCCCTCATGTCATCTGAATTTGGCAGAGGATTGTTTGTGACATGTCGATGACTATTAATTAGGAACAAAAATAATTAATTTTTCTCTTTATACATCGGAGCAGGAGTTCTGATCATTGGTGTGTTCAGATTTGAATACTCGTATGGTGAAAGAAATCATAATTTTACGTTAAAATATTGGTCATGATTCATGATTTTCTTTTATTGGATATATTAATGAAAATAATTTTACTCTTCTCAATATTCACTAGAGTAACCCACAGACTCCAAAGCCTTGCGCTGAATGCAAACTTGATATTTTTGGTGCAGATTTCCTTGTGTTCGGTTATACTCCTTTTTGGCTAAAGACAAAAAAGTTGTCGCCATTTTTGTTAACTAATAACAATCATAAAAGAGCTCTCAAATTATTCTATGAACGAAGAGACTATTCAAACTCAATTTTCGCGGAGAATGAACATGATTAACTCCAAATTTACTTCAGAAGTAATGAAAATATTGAATTTCAATATTTCGAAAGTTGATCAAACTAACACATAACCATAAGTGTGAAATTAAACGAATTGTTAAATTAACACCAAAAAAAATATGGGTTTTCCCAATTTTATTTTTATTGTCTATTTTGAATCAATAGTTATCAGAATATTATATAAAATATATTTCACGTGGATCCACTACACCAAAGAATCTAGCTGAAAGCTCATGTTTTGGAAGAATTGAAAAATCTTCTATTTTTTGACATAAAAATTCAAATGCATCAAAAAAGCTTCAACATCAATATAGGACAAATGTTCCAATTGGACTAAACAAGTTGACTACTTTTGGATCAAATTATAAATATTAGTTATGGTTATCATCGGCATTAGTCAAATGTTTATACTTTTCCAGTATAGTAGTTGCTGCACATTCAATTTCACAGGCAATATCTTTGTATTTATTGAGTTAAAAGGGTAAATAGTTTCTCCACATATTTTTTTTCAAAAGTGCATTGATGCCAAATTTAATGAAAATTCTCAGTCATACAGTATGTTCCGTATAAACATGACAGATAGAGTTTTAATATACTCTATCTGATATAATCTGGCAACGCTATATATGAATCGAAAGTAATCGATGATTTAATGAGTAACAGCTCATCAAAATACCGAATAAAAATTCGAGGAAAGATGAAATACGAAGTTTTTAAAATGAATAACAATATGTATTTTGAAGATTACAATACCAAAAACCAACTACCTACTTGAAGTTTTACAGACAAAAACATTTTAAAAAGTGTATGCCCTTGAGAGTTTTGCTAAAAAGTATGGACACACCATACTGAGACTTCCTCCCTATTTTTGTGTTTTCAATCCCATCGAGTTCATTTGGGGAAAATTTAAACAAAGCATCAGGTGTAAAAATAATTTTCCAAAATTTGATAGGAAGAAAACTGGCAGGAGAGGATTGAAAAAGTAATTCTAGTTGAAAAAGACTATATGGATATTGGACACTTCCATATTAATGTTGGAAATAAATTCATTATTGAATTTATATGACGACAGTGATAGTGAAACAGATAATATGAAAAAGAAATTATAGTTATTGTAATTCTTATATAATCAGAAATGTTTATTGAATAACGAAATTAGTTAGCTCCCTAACTATATTATTAAAGGGGCGCTGTTGGAAGGTAGGTTGCACTATATCGTTTATTCGAACTATACAAGTTGGTTATTACAGTTTTGAGTATGTACATTATTTAGATGACTTTACGGTGAACCAATTTTCAAATTTTTTCAAACTCTTTTTAACAGATAACCCTCCCAATAGCAAACTTATTTTTGGTTTAAAGACAGGAATCAAAAGTTTTCCACTGCTGTGATCTACTTCCCTTTCACAATAAATGTACATTAAATGAACAAGTGAGAATTAAGAAGATACATATCTATTGAACGAGAACAGCTATCCGAAATGCCATGGTCTGATAACGCCAAAGTAGAGCGTTAAAAAATAATTGCCGTTGTAGTGTATGAAAGCAAATTTTGTTCGATTCATTCGACGACGACATATTGTGTTTTATATGAATTTTCTGCAATAATTTTTCATAATTGAGCTAACCAAATACTCGATGAACTCCATAAAGTGAATTTTCAATTGATTCAATGTACCTTTTTGCAGATATGTTTGAAAGACATCACGTTTCAGCCAATGGATGTGACCTATGCCTTGTCAAGAATAGGCAGATTTAGAGGATACTGCCATTACGAGGATATACGAAGCAGCCATTCCAATTTTACGCCGACTTGCCATGCCATAACAAATTAAAACAAACTTTTAACTAGTTTTCAGTTTTCGATGTAAACACAGAAATTAAAGCCGTATGTTAATGCTTACGATACGACATCCTATTAACTTTTTGAGTGCCACACTTGGATTGCGTTTCCAATTTACGATTTTTTGCGGTTGCTGAAATCACTGTCTTGTGTAATAAAAAGTTGTTTGAAAAATAAAATAGTCTGTGAAAATTTCATATATTTGTTTGTATATCATGTTCCAAATATATCTCAAAAGAAATATATGCTCCTTCCTTAGTCTGTATAAGTTTGCTGAAAATTTTATGTGACAAAGAAAAACCACTAAAGATACTAATTCATCATTTAGGGAAGTTCAAGATGGGTCACCTTCAAACGACGAAAACGGATGAAAATTATAAGAATTAGCAACCACAATACATTTGGCCATGTGAATAAAACTATATCAGATCCTTACGAGTAAGGGCACAAACTGAAAAGTTTTGTTCCTGAACAAAAGGTAGGAGTAAACGCATTACAAATCTTTCTATGAATTATTTTTATCTGTTACTTCAACCTTTCATTCAGAAGAAACGTAACCTATTCTGGATATTGAATGGTCGCATAATTATCTTAGATAAAGATTCGAACAATTCAGCTGAAAACAATTCTAATGAGAGAAAAATAGCTTTTTTAGCCAAATACTTGAATAAGTCCCCAAAAATATAGTAAAATACCTAAAATTGCAATCTTTCAAATGATGGAAGGAGTTGGAATTATCAACCTTATTAAACTTTCATTGAGAATTTTGAATAGACACACAGTTAATCAAAGAAGTGATGAGAATTATAATAGAAAATGTACCTGTAAAAATCCCGTTGAGCCTTAGTTGGTTATCAGTAAAACAGATTTCTTCAACTAGGTGAATAAAATTTCAGGTAAATTAATTTTATTCAGTGATATTTTTCCTGTAGTAATATAGCAATCAAAGTTTTCAATCATATAGCTCTCTAATTTTTCAATCCTTTGTTCCCTTGGGTATACTGTTAAAAAGAGAAAACAAAAAAGCACAAAGAGGAAAAGGAGGAAAACACAAAAATCGCAATTGAGGAAGTTATGAAAGAAATACGAAAGAAAAAACTGTAATATGCCGAATAATGAAATATATTATATGACGGCAAAGCAAAACACCTAGAGGATGGAACACATCAATCGTACCTATACAAAAAAAGGAGACCAATAACTAGTGAAAACTAAAGACCAATCACTCTTCTAAATTGGATATGCAAAATAATGGAAAACACAGTAAACAAAAAAATGTGCAAAAAAGAGTAGGCAATACCAAAGCTATTCAGACTAATAAGATCGACGATATGTTTAAATATGTTTGTTCCGTTAACCAGCTATCGCACCCTTACGAACGACAACCCTCAGAAGTCGAAACTTGTGCGAGCTAAGGACTAACGAGGTCTCACCTTTTAACGTGTGAATCCTAACACGGGTTGGACGATAGCAAGTGAAAACCGAGCATTCAGCCTGCGGCTTGAATCATCGACTCACACATCCGCCGATCGACTGAGTGAACAA
>WOGO01005012.1:0-12788 GCA_015342085.1 Leptinotarsa defecta | reverse complement strand
GCATTCAATTTTTGATGTCAGTTGCCTCAACTGCAAGTGCGGTTTATATGACCGCAAGTCGACCACAAAAATGTGGTTGGGTCAACCGCGAATTGCAGTCAACGTGGCCACAATGTTGTGGTTGCCTCAACTGCAAATATGTGGTCCTTGTACGACCGGACTTAACCTTCCACAATCTGATAAATGAACAAAGCCGAATAAAGAGAGAATCTGCTGGAAAGTTCACTGCGAAAAGTTGCTGCATAATACAAATTACTGAAGAGTCCAATTAGTGAGTTACTTGTATTCATGAATTTTGCCTACAAATTGAAAGAATCGATTGAAAAAATCGAATATTATTACGTAGCTATTCATAGTGATCGAAGTTTTGGAAAACAATCTTTTTCCGTTTTTAAAACCTAATATTCACTTGGAAATTTCGCCTCAAATGACGAATAGCTCTATTTTTTGTCATACGCCAATAGAATGAAATTTCCAAATGTCTACATGAATACGTATACTGGATATTTCTTGGGAATAATCAAGGTTCATATTTCCTTGTTGAGGTACACCTGGAACTTCACTGTTCAAGAACTCTTCCATTTGGAGAACAGTGCTCAAGTGGAATAAACTTCCTGAGATTTCCAGCGATTCAAATCCTACTACTTTCGTACAGGCACCGCTCTGAGAGCGCCTTAAGGATTTTACTGTAGTGCTTCTATTTTGTCCTTGAAAAAACGTATCTTCTTTGTAATGGCAACCAGGAACTAATCATTTCCACTATGTATATTCTTTGTGTTTTCTAAGTTTTTCATGAGTGTCTTCAGTGAAAATTTTTGTTTCACTTCATTCCAAAGCGTGATCACCAGTTGATTATGAAATATGTTCCAATATCCCCAATACTGCTATCTGTCTTCTCCTTATATACTCACAGAGAAAAATATTGCATATTCCATTTAAGCCAAGATTTTATGTTCATTTTAATTCGTCTGAATGTTTATGCAGCTTTCATTACTGAATGGTATATGCTAAAGTATTTAACGTATATTGATTGCCAAATAATCCAGATATTGAAACTTCACCACACAATTGTAGAAGAAATAATGAAATAAACTAGTTTTGGTAATAATATTTAATTGGAACAAGCAACAATGACGACATAATGAAATATCTTTGAGGCAACATAATAACAGTTCAGTACTTAGTGTTTTCTTCCCTAGCTCTAACGATAGCCTGAATCCTCCTGGGCATACTCCTCAGGAAGTATTTGATTGTTTTTTGTAGAATTCGATTCCAATCTTCCTCGTCGTAACCAATCAAGCCACCGTAAAGTAAAACATGCTTTTCAAGGATGTTGCGGTCAGCATGCCCTCTTAAATTCAGCTCTATAAGGTCGGTGCGACTGTCCCAACTGATGCCACCCCATAACATAATGGAACCACCAACAAAGCTAACGTTTTGTACAAGATTGCATTCTGCGAAATGTTCTCCAGATTTCCTGTATATTCGACGATGTCCACCTGGTTTCCGTAACTCTATTCTTGTTTCATCTGTGAAACAAATTTCTCCCCCCTGACGTTCATTTCAGTTGACATGGGCTGTGACAAATTGTAACCGTCTAGATTTGTGACGTTGGAGAAGCCTAGCAACTCTGGCAGTGTGTTTTGGATTTGAACCAACTTCTTTGAGTCTTCGCATCACTGTTTTAACATTTATGTTAACTTGTCTTCTGCTCAGTAACTAATTTCTGAGATACGGAGCTGTGAACGTGCGGTTTCGCAAAGATTGAATTTTCAAATATTGGTCATCTTGGCGTTGTACATCTCTCACGACCTTGATCAGGCCGCTTTTTGTACTCCTCAGTCTCATTGTATCGCTTCCCAATGCGAGAAAGAGTCGATTGATGGATATACAATCTTCACGCAATATTTTCTTGTCTGCATCCCTCATTGACTAAAGTAACAATTTTAACACAAACCTATTCGCTTCAATGCGACATCTCACTAAGAAAACTACAGAATCAAGACATAAAGTACTCGAAATATCACTCTGACAACAATAATCAAAACAATAGACATTAATAGTGGCAAAGTTTGTAATTTGTACCATTAATTTACCTATTCAGCTATAGCAACTATGTCCAAGCATTTTTTATCTATACTGTATGGAAATTTACGTAAAATACTTTGGCCTTTCAACATTCAATAATAAAAATAGATAACGTGTTGAGGGAAAATAAATTAACATAAAGAAAAAACTTGAAATAAAATATGCAATGTATGGAAAAAAATGAACATCAACGATGTTCATTTTTTTCTACATTTAACGATAAGTTACGGACTAATTGGACTCATCAGTGGTTTATATTAGGCAGTAACTTTTTGGGCTCAACTCTTCAGTTTGCTCCTCATTACAGTTCAACATCTTCTCTATTGATTTAGCTTTGTTTAGTTCTCATATTGTGATAAGTTATATACATAAAAAGCAGTAAGAATTATTGAGTCTCCACAAAAATATCTTTCAGAGAATGATAATGATAACAATATTCATCTCAGTGAGTTGAAACCATATGGGAAACGAAATAAGTTGGTCGAGATGAAAATTACGTTAAAATATTCAATTTCGTCGAATTGCATCTCTAGACTAAAAACCAAATTGTAACTGTAACATTGTATATGTAAAGTAGTCTGGAAGGTAAATGCCAGAATGTTTTCATTATTCTTAAGAGATGAATGTTTATCAGTAAAATGAACAAAAAATAATTCATGGAATGGAAATGTTAGTAGAGAAGTATGAAATGTGATTCTCAACTGTGATAGACTTGTTTTAAATAAATCTTGATATTGTTAAAATTCAAAGTATTTTACTCTTGTATACGTCTGCAAGAATTCGACTATCAATGTTTGCGTTTCAAGTTTCATTTCTTGCCAATTTCTTGATGACAAATAACTTTTCTTACTATAGTCATGATAAAAAAGTAAACCAATGGTTCTAATTCAGAGAAAAGTACGATGTACGAAATTAATCCACAAAATACAATCAAAATTAGACTTGGAACATATTGGCAGTCTAAATTTTTTTTCAGGTTGTTATCAGCTTTTTAGGAGGGTATTTGTGAAAAATGAAGTTATTGCCGAAGTCCTAACAGAGACCTACTTCAAACAAATTGTAGGCTAGTATCTAGTTTGAAACCTACTTTTCATTTCGTTTTTTGATTCATTTCATCTGAGTATTGGAGTAAATAAGGATATATTTTTTTACTTTTGAACCGTCACCTATTATAGGTTGAAAAATTTCTCATTGTACAAAATATTCCATCTAGCAGCCAATATGATTTTGATTTGACAAATCAACCATCTACACAATCCGTTAATTGAAAAATAATGTGATTGAAGAAACCACACCAAGGTGTCCTACTGATGACAGAGGGAGATGTAATCAATTTCAATGAATATACAATCAATATATTACAGTTTCATACACCACAACGAGTGCGAATGAATACATACGATATACAGGGTGTTCCATCTCAGACGAGCCACCCCGTTATATTTATTATCCCATAGTGAGTGGAAAAATTTCCTGAAACACGTCGAATGATTTTGTTTGGGGGACATCTTTTGACGTATATTTTAGCCTTACGTGAATTTGATAAACCGTTTTCGCCAATAATCAATTTTGCAGCTGGAATGAGCCACCTTGAATAATTTGGTTACTTTCGCATGTACAAGCTCATTTTTATTCAACCCTTTTAACAAACTTAAACAATCTTCAAAAAATCACATTCTTGAAAAAACTGGATTGTTTATCATCATGCTTACAATCAAAAAAATCAAATTTGCGTGTTCAAATGAAATGTTCAAATGTTCTTCCATTGATTTCCATACATTATACAATCTTGACTGAAAACCGTCTCTGACATGGTTCAGCATACTTGGAGTTATTTGACGACAGTCATTCAGAATTCTTTGGCGTAATTCGTCCAAATTTTCAGGGTGAGTCACAAAAATCTTGGACTTGAGATGTCACCACAAGAAGAAGTCCAGAGGGTTCAGGTCAGGCGATCGGGCAGGCCCCTCCATAGGACCTTTTCTTCAAATCCAACCACCGCGGTATTGAAAATTGAGGTATTGGCGAACTGGTGCGACGTAGTGCGGAGGAGCTCCGTATTTTTGGAAATGCAATTGTTGTTCAAGTAGTAGACGATATTTTTCTAATTGTTCAGTTATTGATGTATCAATCGCATTTTCCAGCATTCCAGGAATAAACAGAGGTCCAATTAGGTGGTCTTTCAAAATTCCTACCCAAACGTTTAGCTTTTCTGGATGTTGAGTGTGAGTTTCCCGAAATACATAAAAATTGGTTTAGCCACAAATTCTACAGTTATGCCGGTTAACCTCTTCATCAGATAAAAAAGTGCATTCGTGAGAAAAGCAATCGTTGTACAAGATATTTTGGTTACTGTTGATACGCTCGGCCATAATTTCTCAAAACTCTTGCGTTCGGTCCCAATCATCATCATTTAATTCACGAATCAATTTAATATTGTTTGGATGGAACTTGTTAGATTGACTAATACCAGAAACTGCAGAAAGTTGTCGTACAGATTGCGTGTTTGACATAAGTTGGACATGTCCCAATATCGCCACAGCTGCTCCTTCGTATTTCATGAGTTCGGACTTCCATTATCTAATATAATATAAATTGATTTGAAAACCCTGGAAACTATTAAAAAATTAAAAAATTACCCGAAAATAATGATTTTATTAAAGAAAAACTGAAATTAGAAAGAAATAACATACAAGCAACAACCAAACAAAAAAAAAGAAAAAAATAGTAATTCCTTCGTCGTTCACAATTCTAATGGGTGCCCTTTTTTATCCATTACTGAACCCGTCTCCACAAATTTTGAAATCAATTCCAGTACGTACTTAATGCGAACGCTACGTTCAGGATGGTTTTGGTTAAATATCCTTACAGCCGCTCGGGCACAATTTTGTTTTTGGTTATAAAGGCTAACCAGCTCAACACGTTCTTGCAATGTGTACACCATATTTTTTGAAATTTTAAACAGATCGGCAAAGTAGTAACTCAACAGATTGATTTCAATTCTGAAATGATCGAAGAAACGTTGCAACCAGATAATCACCTTCTAAGCACAAAAATATTAAGGCAAGATGAGGAAATGTTTTGTTGTTTTTATATTTATTAGTTTGAGAGAAAGTATTATTGTATGGAAGTCAATGGAGGACAATTTGAATATTGGATTTAAACTCGCAGATTTGATTTTTTTGATTGTAAGCATGCTGATAACACAATTGAATTTTTCAAGAATTCAAGAATATAATTTTTCGACATCAAATCACGTTTCTCATACACCGTTGTATGAGGAGCCCCCTATTAGGGGGTATTTCACTACCCATGATGATGATTACAAATTGTTACTACTTACATAGATTCAACTTTTTGCAATACGCGTTCCACTACAACGGTAGTTTCTTCAGTTGGTACTCTACTCTAATTCACTTAGTAACCTGTTCAAAAAATAAGGTGAATGTTCACATTTGGCGAGATCTGTACAGAGTGGGCCAAATTGGAGACTTTTGAAGGAAAACTCCTGTTTTCAAACTAGACAGATGAAAACTAAAGGTCAAATTTCATGACAAACTTAATAGTGGAAACCGCATATCATCGTTTTGAGTTTCAGCATGTTTTTCGAAAAGTTACTGTAGTTTTTTCCTCTCTTGAATTTCTAGTTTCTATAAAAAATGTTCATAGAGCACTCTCTTACGTAAAATTCAATGGTGTACAAAACTTAAAGATATAACTAGTTATTGGTGGAAAACTATATTTTTTTCAATTAAACATCCTATATAATCCTGTATATTTCAATAGAGTTTACCTTTCCAAAAATGTAGCACACTTGATGTGTGCTTTAGGTTTTTTCATGTAGACTTTGAAACGCACACTTTGATGAAGTAGGCGATAAATTAGAAAGAAATTATTTAGTAGTAGCGATCAAAGGCTGAGAAAGCTTTTTACAGCAGTAATCAAAATGCAACTGATGAAAATTCATACTATATTTACTAGTGATAAATGAAACTTCAACGATAATAATAATAATGATGAAGAACAAACAATGAAACATATTTCTTCAGAGAAAGATTTCGAAATGTTCACCAGGTTCTCATACACTTGACACATTTTCTTAACATTTTTGCCGAATTAATTGGTTCAATAGGAGTGAGAGAAGCAATACTTTGCATCACTGCCGCTTCCAATTTTGAAATGGGATCTTCCAACCTTCCACAGAGGTAAGAGTCCATAGGCTTTAGGTGCGGTGACCTGGTCAGCCAACGGTTGGGTCCTTAGTTGGCTATTCAATTATTTCCAGATTTGCATCCTAAAAATTGGAAACTATCGCAGTGTTATGATGCGAAGCTCCGTTTTGTTTAAAATTTATTTTTCTGAGCTCCATTATTGGCAATTCATCAACGAGGGGTTCAATATTTTGTTTGGAAATTTCTAAATACCTTGTGAGAGTGTCAACGCGATAATTCTACCCCAGAAAATACCTGCTCACACACTAAATCCAAATCTCCCTTGAATTTTCTGCTCCATACTAGAATGAGGATTTTGTAGAGTCCAAGTATGAGAGTTGTAGCGGTTGAAAATGCCGGCATTGCTTAATGAAAGGCATGCGACATTCAGAATCTCATGGTCTGACTTAATGAACTCTTCTGGTCCTGGTCTTCTGGTCGCCACTTAACGAGTTAGTGCATTAAATATATTACAATTTTACACATCTTGGGTGAAGGAGATCGTTCAGCATAACATGCATTTTTTTATGCAGGACAGTTGAAAAGTTTAAGATGCTATTGCCCAAAGATTTTCAGGAAGTACACTAAAATAGACAAATAATATTTCCAAACTATCTTCAATTTTTTCATGTACAAAAATCGCAAGCTTATTCATACTCAACCACAACTCGGATCAGATTCTATTGGCACAAGTTATTTTCATTTCTTAAAAAATGTGGGTGATGTAAATCCTGTGGTACTTTGAACTGTCAAGGGGTAGGCATATATTTTGAGTACTCCTGTTTTTATACAGAAACGAAAATGTATTTTTCAATATCGGAGATGATATGTGGAGTATACTACAAAAAGAACACCAACTTCACTGATAAGAAATGTTTAAAGAATGTATAAGAATACGTGAAAATCCGTGAGGAAAGAACAGAGAGATGGAATGGAAGAGGATGATCAAGGTAAGTAAGCATGGTCAAAAGAGTAAACTGATACGAGGTTAAAAAACGTTGAAGGATAGAAAGGAATGGAGAAAAAGAAAGAATGGAAGATCAAGGAAGTAGGTGAATAATTCAGAATCTCGTTCAATTATTGTATCAAGAGTTTTTAAAAACAAATTAAAGGAATTCCAAGAAGCACCATCAATATAAGAATTAAAATAGTAGCCATACGAACACAAAAGATAGTAGATCCACTTTGTATAATGATATTTCAGTGCGTATTTCTTATACACCCAATAAAATATTTTTCTTATGACATTGAAGAATCAGATTTAACGTGACAGGCTGATACTGATGGCCTGACCTGTCAACTCTTGGGAATTGCAAACTATATGCGGCTGTTTTTCCGGATATTTCTCGGCTAGAAATAGGTCATAAACCTGTAAACGTTGAAATAAGAGCACAAGAATTTTCACTCGACAACGTGTCTGCAACTGAATATCACAAAATCACCGTAACAGAGATTTACTTTTGTTTAAATACCATTTTTCTGCACAAGGGAACGGTTTCTTTGGTTTATTGTTACATTTTCGTGAAAGCCACTCTCTTGTCGTTGTTTTTGATTCATTAATGCCTGACCCTCTTCACCTCCCGAAATGAATTTTCGCGAGTTATTTAATAGATTGTTCTACCAGAAGTTGATGCGGCATAATTAACCCAATTAGGATGGCAACTTTTGCACCAACCAACTCCATGAGCAAAGTCGTGCTTCAGGTGTAATAATGAAGGGTTCGAGCATCTGTAAATAATTATTTTGGAGCTCAACAAAAATAAATTGTAAGGAAAATTCCTCAATAGTGTTTATTGAATGTTTTGCCGTGTTGTTGTTGATGGTGGATATATCGTAAAAGAGAACACCCTTTCACGGAATTGGGAAATTTTAGGGGACGTATAAGGAAAAACTGCCTGGAGCAATTCTCCAGTTGTTTGAATATATTTCAATTCCTTGTGAGTTTCCACATAATGGAAGGTAGTCTACCAAGTATTATTTCAAGCGGAACCAATGGAATTGAAAACAAGGAGGAGACTTCATCGATAACTTTTCATCTCATCAAAATGTACTTGAAACCGTCATCGATTCCGTTTTAATTTAAATCAATAACACAAAAAGAATTGATTGTTTGTTCGTTCGTTTGCAATTGAATAACTCAAAAACTATTCAAAAGATTTGAAAATATCTTCCATAATATTAACTGTTGAAAAATAAAACTGAAACCGCTGTTGTAGACTTTTTCTAATCACCAGAAATGCAATACTCTTCTTGACGCGCGTTTTTCCATCCAAGTTGACATCTTCAGAAAATGAAAGAAACAATTTTCCACGTCTACTAAATACGCCAGGTGCACGTTCTACCAACCAAGTTGTCATCTTCGGGAGATGAAGAGAACATTGATTTTCATCTCCTGAGGACGGCAACTTGATGGGTGGAAGCGCGTCGAGAAATATATTGCAATTCTGGAGCTTCTTTTTGAATATGAACTGTAATTTATTTTGAAGAAATCAGGGATCCTTACGAAAGTTTCAATACTGTAGAATGCAGCTGTGTTTCCCGAACATGAACACCACCGCCCGACTTCATGGAAAGTGGGAGTCAAATCAAAGAGATGCGAAGAAGAAGAATTCGTTCATGGAGAAGGTAGCCGGTACCAACGTAGCTCAGTCATAACAGTTGTGAGCGGTATCGAGTAATTTTCATTCGTGAATATTCAGAATTCGTTGTTGTGTATTTTATCAAAATGAACTACACATGAAATTTTCATCAGAACCGTACACTCAAAAAGTTATCGTGATCCCGAAAGTCATGTCGGTTGTAGCTCAACTACCAAGCTGGACAGGTTGAGAAGGCAGACGAAGAAGGGTACCCCTTTCTTCAGCACCGCGGGTAAAAATAAGTCCGCAGTAATTCTTGCCTGTTGTGAAAATCAACTGAAGTGGCTAGATCCAGTGGTATTTAACAAATGATGCTGAAAGATGAATGACACCTGGGGCTTATCTGGTATCATCAAGTCTGTAAGATACCAGGTGAACTCTACGAGGTCATGCCCCACGTGCAGGAGGCTCCATGGATGTGGACAACCCCTTTCCATAAACTCTTGACAACTTAATCGATCACAGCCATTAACGAAAAGAGATATATATGAGCGAGTAATATGAGCAGATAGATCACAACCACTAATTGACTGATCCCAATACGCACCACCTGATCTGGGAGAGTATTAGCACCAATGAAAAAGGTGAGCATTTGATACAGTTCATTATGACAAAACATTAGGACTTTTACAATGTAGGCAATGAACCTACTTTAACAAAAGTCACTAGGAATATGGGTTCATAAACATGTAAATTGGATTGTATCATACCTTCAGAAAACTAACTGGAAAACCTATAAGGTAGACCCGGAAAGGTGTATAAAGCGAATGGGCTCTGTAACAAGAAATAGACCTGGAGTTAGCACCACACCGATAACTGAAAGCTATAGTCTCTACGTACAGAAAACATTTTTCGGTTGTCTACCAGAGATCAAACAGATATGGTTCCTGGTGGAATAAAGATTTGACACGGATGAGACATCAAACTGGTGGTGCAGTACTTGGTTAACGAAAAAACAGGTTTCAACATATTTCATCGCAGCTGTAATAGATATTTCAAATTTTATGTAACATAAGACGATTATAATGGGAATGCTGAATGTTTAAAAAATGTTATATTCAACTGAAAGTTGAGTTGCACATTATCATAGATAATTTTCGGATGAGAAATAACATTCTATTCTTCTTCTGTTGGTTTTTTGGAACACTCCAAAACAGTTTTATATACCTATTAATTCGCTATGGTTTGCTCGGATATAATACAAATTATCATCACTACTATTGATGCCATTATCATGAAAAATGATAGGTCACGTACGTTTAATAATTATTGTCAAACAAATAGCCTAGTGAGCCAAGTAAGTAACGACAAAAATAGTGATTCAATAATAATACAAAAGGAAAATATCTAGCCACTAAGCTGATCAGTTGTGAAATGTTGAATATAGAGTAAAAATGGTACCTAACAGTTTCTTCATGGTTTGTTTTCCACAATCACCAGAGCAGATAGACAGTTTATCGTCAAATGAACTTAGACTATAATTGCGATCTATACTTTTTAAGTAACGTTTTTTGTCGTTTTGTCAACTGCAAATGTATTCTTTTCTTCATTTCAACAGATATAATATGTCAGTGACTTATTAAAGAACTTTCGGAATACGTATGAAACGTCGATTCTGTTTATGTGATATTTCATTTTTTCACAAGCATTCATATTACTAGTAAGCAGTAGAGGTCCTAGATTTGGACACTGAGGCATACCAGATAAAAATTTTGAATCACGTCATGTAGGATTTCCTAAGAATGAAGTAGTGTAATTTGTTATACCATTAACGGAGAAACAGATTTTTGAACAGAATTTGAAAAAAAACTGAATAAAAATAACTGTACCACTCAGGAAAAAAGACGTTCAATCTAACCCATTATTATTTCAATACCAATTACCACTGAACACAAATGGTCGAAATATATGAAAATCAATGTGTAAGTTTGGTTTATTAGAACTTTTACACAAATCCCTTCATGTAGAAATCTGATGAAGATGTACACTGTTTTCTAAAGATTTAGAGTAAATTCTATTTTCAATTGTTTCCTAGAGTGAAAGAACACTTACCTGTTTTATCGTTCCATCTACAGCATATCAGTCATAAAACGAGAAATACGCGATATCCCACTAAACAAGAAGCTCTGGAATCGTAAACGTTCTTCACCCGGCCGTGGAAAATTATTAACTGAGTTAGCTGTGGAAAACCCTCGGGAAGAAACACGTGCTTCTGTTAAGGGCATGCGCTTCTTCGTCATCGCATATTGCAGTTCATTTCCGTCATGTTATGATTACTTTTCAGCAGTTCGCTTCTTTATTACCTATTTGATGGTTGATCGTTAAATATTGATTGCGCCTTCGATTAAAAGCGGTGGAAGGTAAATATTTACAGAGATGTAAATGTTATGATGGCCTTATGTGATAGCAATACCTGGTCAATGCTGTGATTGAATTCATTGTTTAATGGAAAAGTCTATCAATCGATAGTTCACATCAAAAAAAGACCAGTTCAGAGGATATACTCTTATATCATGCGTTGTGATGTTTATTATTTATATTTATATTTCTCAAATAGCATAGTAAGGAAAAGTGAGGAATAGTACACATGAAATGAAAAAAATTCGAGCGTGTTTTTATTGGAAAAAATACTTATATAAACAAACGAATGTGCTCTATATAAACTATAGTGCTGCTAACGTCATTTTTCATAATGCTACATATTATATTTTTAAAATAGATACCAGGTTTTACGGATGCTAAAATATTTGTCATGGGTTTTTGCATGATACAATTACCTAATGTCTAAAAAAATTATGTGATTCAGTTCATCTCACTTTTTTCAATGAATCAATTAAAATAATCAAGAAAAATGGATGTGACAGTTCTGAGTATGAAGTCTGATATTCAAATTAACATTCAACAGGTGCAATCTATCTGGTGGGTAGACCTTTTGGATCAATTGAGCTCATTTGAAACAATCGGCACAATTCTCACTTGTTTTGAGTCACTTCAATTACTGTGACACCATTTACGGTCCATGCTCAACGATCGTTGATAAAATGCGAGTTTAGAATGTAAAAAATAGTTGTAGTAGAATAACTTTCAGGATGAGGAAACATGATCCCATCTTTCAGAAACTCATTGAATGTAACTTCATTTTAGTGACTTCGTTGAAGAACTTTAGAATAATTCTGACATACCAGGCCTCATGCTTCAGTCCTCGATATCACGTTCATTCAAATAATGTCAGAAACAAGTATATCTTCACCATGCCTCAGCATAGAATAACTATAGAATAACCATTTAACAATTAGTGAAACTTAAACCATTCTACACATCATAAAATTTACTTCGTTTTCGAGCTCTTTTCATAAGTGTGAAACATGTGATATATTTATCGAATGAAGGTGTAGTTTATGGAATTACTATGAATCTTCATCGATTAACGGCCGAATGAATCAGAAAAATAATTTAGTTAATTGATTCACTTTGATGAATCTCCTTTAGGGGGTAAGCCCCACTGACAGTAAAGTTGAATAGCCTCAGCTAGACTTCGCCTCCAGTCTCATGATTTATTCATTCACTTTTTATTTATCGTCAATACTAGTCCAGTTCTCATGTGTCCACTCAAAGCGTTCAGGGTTGTCACTGGTAGGCAAATCATTGTTATACCCGGTTAAGTACCTCCACCAAATATGAACCCCATATATAAGGCCGCCTTATTTTGAAGGAAATAATTTAAAAATAACGAAATATATATAATCTGACGATTTCCGCAAGCCGAAATAACAAAAATTCGTCGATAAAGTTTAATGCGTGCAGCTGTGTGATACCTATATTTCCCTCACCGAGTTTCTATTCCTCTAGT
>WOGO01005011.1:0-12788 GCA_015342085.1 Leptinotarsa defecta | reverse complement strand
GATTTCTATAATACTATTTTTCTCTCGACCTCTCTTGACTTCTCTTGTCGAGAGAAGCCTCTCTTGTCTTGTCTTGTCTTGTCCAAGAGGACCTTATATCTTGTCTTGACGAGACAAAATTTTTCGAAAGGAAAATCTTCTCTTGTCTCGGTCGAGACATGATTAGACAAGACAAGACGAGACAAGAGTCGAGAATCTCTTGTCTCGGCGGCAACACTAATTTCCAATAATTTTTCCGGAAGACATAAAAATGCTGCCATGCAAGAGTAAAATGTGGTAAAAACCATGAATCACGAACTTGCGACACGACAAGAAAGACACTAGTGACCTGCGCCAATTGCAGGTAAGCATATCTAACCAGTCACAGGGGATGCAAATTCTTTCCCAAACCAAAACCGGTATTTCCTGCCAAAAACACCCAGATATAACTGGAGAAAAAACAGCGGCCAAAACCAAGGGCCCGGGCCCTCAAGAAAAATCCACCCAAAACCCAAGCCCCTGGTCCTTCAGGACATTCTAAACAAGTTAAAAGACGAACGTTGTTGTCTGCTTTATCATAACGACCTAAAAACCCTTAATGACCGCATAACGGATTCCAGAAAGTGGTGCAAAAACCGGAACTCCGAACAGGAGAAGCTGTCGCCATTAGAGTAAAGGTAAGGAGGGCACGCAGGAAAATCTACAGAGATCCGATATAGCATAAATGTTTCCAGAACACCACCAACAGTGGCTATGAGCGATCGAATGGAAACCGGAGATACCGGCTCTTTGCGAGGCTCCTAGAAGACTTTGAAGACACCGCGGTCCCTCCCCCCCAATCACTACCTCAGAGGGGACCACATTTATATGACACTGCCACAGTGGAGAACATCGTTACTTCAGAGATAAAAACGTTTGACGAAATGTTGTCGAACCACAACCACATCCATTTCACAGTAGGGAAGGTGAAGTTAAACCAGAGAACACAACCAAGAGGATTATCAACTGGAGTAAATTCCAGCAATCTTACACGACGTAATAAGGTTCGCTTACGCATCGAAACAAAGGACGACGTGGAGGATACAACAAATGATTCACCATTTCAAGGAGTGAAGGCACGGGACGCTCCAAACTCGCTCTCCAATAAAAAAATTTGTTCTGTTTAAAATCTGTTTTTCCGTTAATCAGCTGCCACCCCCATACGAACGACAACTCTCAGAAGTTGAGAAACTTGTGCGAGCTAAGGGCTTACCTTTTAACGTGTGATTCCTAACACGGAATCACACGTTAGATAATATCAGAAGTAATGGAGATCATCAGAATTAGAAGATGCCTGAAGACAAGATATCAACGGACATTTGCTCCAATGAATAAAAGGTGTATGCACAGTGTATGCAGACAACCCAATTAGTAGAACTCAACACCGAAGACTAATCTGTATGGAAAATGTAGAAATTTCTGAGGAAGGGCCGCTGGAAACGATATATTTGAATACACGGAAAGCAGGATATCGTCTTCAGAAAAAAGCCCAAGCATTTACCGAAATTTTCGAAAAAAAATATAGGGAAAATGATGTATCCTTTACTTTGGGGACGGTATGCAGAATCAGACGACAGAAAGGACAACGCACAACCCCAATACGCCACATCTTCGTAGGAAGTCGGAAACATTTTCGGATGAAGTCAGAAATATCGTCAGAGATTTCGCTACCCGGGAAACCCCAGGTCCAGAGCAAATCTCCAACTGGACACAAAAACCCTACTCACGACGAGAATAGAGGCGATGAATATCATCAACGCCCTATTCCGACTGCAACACTTCCTGTATTCCTTCGAAGAATCCACGATCATCATGATTCCTAAACCCAACAAGAACCCCACGAAATTCGCCCATCAGCGGTCGATAAGTTTAGTTCCAGTGATGAGCAAGGTGACGGTGCGTGTCATCCTGAAAATATTCGAGGACGATATTGGACGAACAGTTTAGATTCAGACCGGAAAGCAGAAACAATGGTGAAATCAACCGATTCTTTTCTAACCGAAAGACGATGACAGTGCAAAGTAGGGGAGAAACTCTCCACCAAGCGAATCCTGCAAGCGGGAGTTCTACCTGGCGTAGTTCTTCCACCATGGAACTAAACAGAATCAGATAAACTGGTAGTTGAAGCTCCAGTGGCTAATTTCAAACGAAAACGAGGTCAGATTCGAATCTTGCTGACGTTCCAAGCAGCAGATTCATAACAGCATACATGTGAAATCAAATTATCTAAAATAACTATTCGTTCAGGCCAGTCTCAAATTACCTACACTGTAGGTTAATGGACTGACACTTATCAGAAAACAATTACTCCCCTAGCTAATACCACGAAGGGTATTGAATTATATCTGACAGGTGTCAGTGCAGGATTTTTCACTGAAGTTATTCCTGCATATGCTGTTTGTTATACAATTGCCGCAATCGATTTTAAATTATTGGAACACACTTGCAGACCGGTATCGGGCTGTTTGGTCACTTGTCAGTGCAAGGTAGTGTCGATCATCAACTTAAAGTCGATGATTTATGATTATTAAAAATCGAATTCTTTCAGAGTATCATTCCTCGAATTAGGCTGAAGCACAAACAACATGTTTGTCATCGACTCATCTGCCTGTGATGGAGGTAACCAACCGCATATCCGAAATTAGCCCGATTTCTCGTATAAGGAAGAAAACTTCACAAATTGAGTGGGCATACTTGGAAACGGATTGTAAATCAAATTATGTAAAAGAACAATTCATTCAGGCCAGTCTCAAATTACTTGGCCAATATCCCGAAGGGCGTTGGATTATATCCGACAGGATCCGACACTAAATTTGGAATGAATAGTATATTTCATAAAGGCTTAAACGAATTTAATAAACTACCACAATTTGTAAAAGAATCTTATTCAATAAACCAATTTAAGTCATCATTAAAGAAGTATATTAGTGACAGCTCATTATGATATTTGTAATTTTTTTATTTTTTAATGTGAACTAACCTAATAATCTATAGATATGTATGTATATTTGGTTTTCCTTGAAAGGTACTTTAAAATGTTATTATATTTACATAGTTAATGTCGTGAGATATTTATGAATTTGTAATTTTTCTTTTTTGTATATTAGGCTTGCCTACTTAATAAATAAAAATAAATACAAATATAAAAGTAGCTGAATGAAACATACTATATTCTTCTCTCATCATCCATGCCATACTGCGCTGACAAATGGCACCAGGTTTATTATAATCACAAGCTGCGCAAATAGTTTCGTCGACCATGGCACAGGGTTGTAACCTATTGGTTAGGATTATATTAGGATACATGGCGCCTACGTCCAAATGATATATCAAGGGCCTTTCCAATCTCATAGGTTGTTCCTAAAACAAAGATCAGTCAATTAACAACCTGCTTAGAGAAAGTTGTTTCGAATCAAGTTAAAAAAGTTGAATTGATAATAACGCCATCAGTGGACAATATCAGAAGTTTTCATGATGTTCTTCCAGAAGAGGCCGACATCTGATAAATTACACCACATGTACAATGCCTTTCAAGTACTTTTCGAATTGTAATGTGAGAAATTTGAGCTTGTGGTTCGGAAATATGAACGTCGTGTTTCCAAGATGGAAGATAAAAATTAAATTGGTTTCATCATATGCCAATTTGTAATCTTGAGTTTTGTAGGTTTGTAACCAGTTGATATTATGATATAATTTGTTTCCGATATGTTGAATTTGAGTTTATTTTGATTCCTATACTTCCTTTACTAATAAAAACAATTTCTAGGCCATTATTAATTTGGCCAACTAGTGTTTTCACGATATCTCCTGAAATGACAATGCGGTATCTGCGAAAAGTTTTGTGAAATCATATCCATTAATAATATCTGTCATTAAGGTAAATCAGTAATAAAATAAAATTGTTATTGTCTAAACAGGCACTAGACCCAAATTGCAGGATATAGTATAAAATTTTTGGATGAAAGTGTTGAATATACAAAATATATACATATCATAATAGTGGTAATATATTTGTGGAATATTTTAAAGAAAATAAAGAAAAAATAACAAATTTCAAGTAAGTGTTTGATGATTTGCAAAACATAATACACAGTTTTGGGATAAAAGTGTTGAATATAAAAAATATACATATACCGTAACAATAATCCCTTCATTTTAAAAAATAATTAATTAGATGAGTATTTGTTGCTTTGCAAACAGAATGGTTTTTATCTCTTTTTTGAATATATTCAGTGATGTTGAATAAATGTCTACTTTCTGACATATCAATTGATTAAATTTACAGCACATTGCAAATAAGAGAGATTTGATTAACATAATGGTTTTTGGTATTGGTAGGTAAAAACATTGTTCAGTTCTACAACTGATATTTGGGACATGAAACTCTAATGGAGACAGTAGTTTTGATGAGTTGACAGGATTGTTCACCAGTTTGTATATGAATAATGAGTTCTTCTCTCTTCAAGAGATAGAAAATGAAAACACTGCAATAATATATTTATTTCCTGCCAGGGGTAGACATTATCTGTTTGTATATAACATATTTCATAAACCGTCGTTGGACAGATTCAAACGATAGAATGTGTGAAGAATATATAGGTGACCAGGTAAGACAGCCATATTCTAAATGGAATCTAACAAATGAGTTGCAGAGAGTGATAAAACTTTCCATGTTTTCGAAATCTTTACAATTTCTGAATATGATCCCTAATATTCTTTTCGCAGCAGTTACACTTTTCTCCATGTGATGTGCAAATGAGAGTATGGTATCAAAGAACAAAGAATACTCTCAAGTCTTTGCAGGTGTCTGTTTTTACCAGTAGATAAACATTTATCAAATAATTGTGGTCAATAGTGGTATGTTTGTTACAAAAGGTGGTATATTTACTTAAATTGAGTGGAAGATTGTTTGAAGAACACCAGAGAGCTAATTTCTTCATGTCATTTTTTACAGTCCTGATAGGGAAGCAAGTAGAGATGTTCTTTTCAGGTTTCACTTTCAGACAAACACTACTTCTCGATTATTTTATGACAGCTGGGACTGAGTGAAAGTTTGATAACAAATCAAAACTGATAAACTAAGAGGAGGGACAAACGTTATGACTTCATCAACCTAAACAGGGAGAATTGAAGGAGAGCTAGGTTGCCTCTCTGTGGTAGCATTGTATTCATCAAATTTGTATCCTCTGTATTCAACAAACTGGGACCAATTATGTAATGAAATGGACTCCATAATATATTTTTAAAAAATTTAAAAAACTACACCTCACTTTGATGTCCACAAACTTTATTTGAAAATATATAATCACAACATGTTTCGCTAGCACAGCAGCTTTTTGAGGTGTATGAAGTGTATTCATACACATGAAGTGTATTGAACTTTATTTGAAAATATATAATCACAACATTTTTCGCTAGCACAGTAGCTTTTTCAAGTGTATGAATACACTTCATGTGTATGAATGTTGTGATTATATATTTTCAAATAAAGTTTGTGGAGATCAAATCGTGAGGTGTAGTTTTTCAAATTACTATGGATCTTCATCAAGTATCGGCCGAATCAATCAGAAAAAAAAACATAATATATGCCAAAGCTACCCAAATATATTATCATAAAATGATGACAAAGGTTCATTTTTTTTGGCTCCTTGCCTCCTAATTCCAACTGACATTCATTCAGAGAGGGTGACAAATTGGATACTTCTGATGGATACTTCTGATAAGGCTTTCTGGTGATATGAGGTCCCCTTGCTAGATATTCAACTCTCTTAGAAGAAGTGCCTGAGAAGTGCCTGAGAAGTGTATGACGTACGTCATACCTCACACAACAATAAAAACTGGTATTATGTTTTATATGATCAGAACTACTATTTTATAGTACGTACTCCAAACTCTGAAAGACATTATGTCCTTGTAGTTGAATATCTCACCTTGAGAGCTGTCAGTTTGGTTTTGATTTCCTCGGCCACTTCTTCCAAATTTGTGACACACTCCATTGGAATCCCCTCCTCCACAACAATTGCATGTTCCAACGTTTTCAAAATCTGATTAATGAGACTATCAATTGCATCGGGAACTATCCTAAACCGACAAGGAATATCAGCTCTGAATACTCCAGATTCTAAAGCCTCCACATGCCCCCCAACGTAAGTTTCCTGAACAAGAACATGTCCATCATGAGTCAATTTATTCAGTTCTGTTTCTTCCTTATTTGGGAAAATTATGTTACCATGGAAGGCTTCCACCATAAGGAGGGATTCGCATAATGTACCTAAGAGAAATTCAGTAGTGTCAGAATTTGAAGGTGATATTAGATGAATTTACACTCACCTGACCCTTTACGTAAAACTTCATCAGGCTCGCAAGGAATTATAGTACATAGGGCAAATATAAAGGGATGCACATATTGCATATACAAGTAGTATGTAGCTACTGCATCTGATACCGAATAATTTGATAATACTTGAGGATTCGATGCTGCTAAAGGACACATCTCTTCAGGATCTAACTCAACCGGATCGTATCTGAAGATTGTATTAAAAACTTAAGTAATTTTATATCAGTTATCGATTTTAATAGTATTATTCTAATGCATTTGTCCTGTGTAATATGTTGATTTGTTTCTATATTATGAAGCAATACCACTTGCCTTGATGTGGTGTAAAAGATCACTGGAAGTGAGACTCATATACCTTAATTAAGTGTAATTTGACAATGCAATTAGGACAATACGATCTCTTGAAATATAGAAAAGATGTTATTTCCCAAAAAACTGCAATTAGAACAGTTTCTCGAATACTGTTCCCTATAAGTGACCATCGGTAGTTCTTTCTCAGAACTTTTCATCAATGCTGGTTGGTTACCCTTTTTCTATTATACATCAACGACTTATTGGAAATAAACATGCCAGAAATTCAGTATACAGTGCAGCTCAAATATCAGCTGCCAAGGCACATCCTCGACAATAAAAAGTTTTATATCTTGATAACAATCTAAAGGAAATTTTGACTTGATGTGACAGTAACCAAATATAATTCAATGGTAATGAAATCCGAAAGTAAATATGGCAGAATCAGATATGTAATCGTCAGGGGCTAGTTTCGTCGAATCATTCGTCGGATGTCAAGATGGTTAATACATTTGAAACTGGATACAACACCATTTGTTACAACATCAGATCGGTTATAACGACTGAATTCACCCACCTCGCCGCCTGGTATTTCACCTTGAACTAATACATTGTTCATAGAGTTAGTATGCATAGCAAGTGATAGGTTTCAGGTTACACGTGCATTGTGATTTGATTTAGATCACGCTTTTTTACGTCATCATGTCGCATAAAAAAAGAAAAGTGTTCAATATTGAAAAAAAATCTCATATAGCGATTAGAAAATGGTAAACTAATTGGGGATATTGCATAGGAATGTTGCGTTTCATATTCTACAATATCACTGCGTTTCATATTCTACAATATCACTGATTTGGAAGAATAAGGACAAAAAGCCCACTTCAGAAACACTCCTTAGTAAAATAAGCGATTTATGACGTCTAAACATGAAGTGCAAGAAAAGGCCCTATTAACATAGTTTAAATATGGGAGAACTGAGAAAAAGCCAATAAGTGTTCTGATTCTTCATCAAATAGTCGATTATTTCGTTCGTGATATGGGAAAAGAAAATTTTGTATTGTCATCATCTTGGGTAATGTTTCTGTGATTGTCATAATATTGTGGCTAGAAGAGTTGGTGGTGAAGCTGTTGGTGTTCCTGAAGGTGTGACAGAAGAAAGGTTATCTCATAAGTAGCCTACAATATGCAAAAGCTATAAGGTAGAACAAATATTTAATGCAGATGGAACTGGATTGTTCTTTAATTTGACTCCTGACTATACTTAAATTTAAAGGTAAGCAGGGTAAGAGTAAAAATATGTCTAAAATATTAATTACGGTGTTAGTTCCTGCAAATATAACTGAAGAAAAACTTTAAGTGATCAGGGAAGCTACAAAACCGCTCACTGCTTGTTACATATGAAAACAAAACTAAGTCCGAGATGACATCGCATATTTTTGAAAAATGGATTCGAAAATGGGATGTAGACTTGAAATCAAGACATATTAAAATTTCCCTTCTAGTTGACGACTGCCCTGCTCATCCGGTAATCCCCAATCTAAAATGCATGAAACTTGAATCTTCACCTCTGTATTACAACTTATGGACCAAAGGGTCATAAAAGCTATAAAAACACAACAAAAAATACTTCAAGTACGGCAAATGCTTCAAAACCTTGAAAACAGTGAAAATACAAAAAATCTTAGCGTTTTGAAGGCAATTTTAATATCAAATGCTTGGGAAAAGATCAAACAAATCACTATCGCCATACAGGATTCCAAGTTCTTTCTGTATCCACCAGGTGAGATTGATTGATTGCTATAATGGTACCATCTCCAATAGATGAAGATGACAACATACCTTTAGCTAAGCTAGCTGATCAATTGGCTACAGACAAGAGTTGAAATAGAGTTCATTGGCATTGATGATAATATTGCAATAGTAAAAAAGGAAAAGAAGACCAAGAAGAACAGTTTCAACCAATTCTTGTCACTTTTGACAAAGAAATCAATTCCGATGTTATTCGAGATTCATGCAGGAAATGAAACTTAAAATGCAAAACATTACACTAAATAATCATTACACTTTGATGATTTAGGAAAATTACATTAGATATATTGTCTTCTAGGTGCCTGATAGGCAGTGAACTGATATTTTCAATCAATTATGTAGAATTAAAAACTTCCACATTCAATTCACTAAATCGTTATGAGATCAGAATGAAAGAAATATAGTTTACCTCAACTTAGCTTTTGCTACAGCTTTCAAATTCTGTGATCCAACAGGTAAATACGAGTCTCTCTTCACCCAGCAGAGACAGTCCATATGCATCGCCGGCCTACAATAATAAACACCCTCTCTATTTTTGAAAAACCCAATTTCCTGTTTCATATCCAAATCATAACAGGCAGCTCGTGCTTCAATGAAAGGCCAATCAAAGAAGTCTCCGTTATAAGTAACAAAAACATGAGGACGAATTTCCAAAATGTGGGAAAAAAATTTTTGTATCAAAAACCTTTCATTAGGCTCATTAAATATTGTAAATTTACCTTCGAATTCAGGTTTTGGAGTGAATTCGAAATCTTCTATATCGGCAGATATAATTTCTCGATTTGTAATCAGGTAACCTGCAAAAAGGAAATTGGTAAATCAAATCACATGTGTGAAGCCAACAAACTATGAACAAAATGAGTGAAATTTTTCTTTTGCAAGTTGTATAAGCAGATTTCAATGAAATATTTAGTTTTTATTATCATGATATTTTGGTAATTCACATATTCTCATTTTAGATCAGGTTGTGCGTGTATAAACCTACATCTGATATACTTGCTACTCTTCGATTGGGTCATGATCTGTGGAATTTAAACAATAAATGAATGAAGGTTGAAATAAACTGATACATGGCATATGTCATATGTGTAATTCATTTCAGACATAAATCACACATATGTCTTTTCAATGAATATCATCACTGTATGGAGGTACATTCGCCTGCAATACTAGGATGTTTCAAAAGTTTTGACCGTTTTAAAGAGTCCACTTTTAACTGTAATATCTCAGTGAATACTTATTCCATTTAATCGAAATAAGCGCCATTTGAATCAGTACACTTTTGCCAACGTAACACAAGTCGATTAATTTCGTCACCATAAAAATTGCGTGCTCAAAATTCGATGAAGTCGATGATGGCCATTTCTGTCTGGTCCTGATTGGTGAGGGTTCCACCAGTGAAAAAGTTATCGAAGTGCTTCAAAAGACGGTAGTCGGTTGGGGAAAGGTCTGGGGAGTATGGTTTAATTTTCTGGCAGCAAGTTGTGAATCTCTTATGTTGACTAGTGCCGACTGTTGCTGACGCAATTTTTTGTACATTTCGTCGATTTCCTCACAAAAGGACTCTGCTGTGATGGTTTGGTCCAGTTGCAGAAAGTTATAGTGAATCACACCAGCCATCATGCAGTAACCACGGTTTTTTTGTGGGTTTTCGCCTTTGGGAAGTACCTGGGTAGTTCATCGGTGTCCAACCACTGTACTAAGGAGAAACTTTTCATCACACATGACGATCCGATCCAAAAAAAGATCGTTTTGGTTGCGCAAAAACAAAGAAGAACAGTCCTCGAAACGTTACAATTTTTGTCGTTCGTTCAATTCGTGAGGCATTCACTTTTCGACCTTTCCAATACGTATTAAACTATCAAAAACCGCATGGGAGCTGACGCCCAGTTCTTCCGCCATTCCACGCACCGTTTGTGATGAGTCAGTCTCCACCAGTGTCCTCAAATCTTCGTCATGGATTACGTTACGTCGACCACTTCGGGTCTTATTTTCGGGGCTAAAATCTCTGGAACGAAATTGTGCAAACCAACGTCGAACAGTGCGTTCATTAACACATCATTGCCAAATAAAGTTTGCTCAGAATCAGAGAAAGTTAATCACATCTACGAAACTCTTAACAGTTATTAGTTCCACCAAAGCATTTCACAAGTCTCTACCAGAAAGATATTTATTAAAATGGATGTAAGCTTTTCAACAAGCTACCTAATTTCTAAGTAACTCATAACACTTAATTTTTATTTTTATGTTTATTTATATAAAAAGATGTAACTGTGACACTTGTCTAATTCAGCAAGTAAATTACTGTATATAACATATAATTCCTACTTCTCTGTTCACACCTGACATGTTTGTTTTTATTAACTTGTTGTGTGCATTGTGTATGTTGTTTGTTATATTAATTTTTAGATAATTGACAATTCCGATAACAATTCATATCTTTTACAATGTGAAAATTGTATGGATGCTTTGGTTATGCTGACGATGTATTAATAATACATTGTGACACAGTCGGTCATTAGGAGACCTTATGATAGAATCTGATGAACTCATCCGGATGTGGAATAAGAGTAACTACCTCTCCCTCTACTCTGACAAAACTCTGAATTTCAACTTTACGCTGGTTGAACAAAGAGATGAAGATCCAGTAAAATTACTCGGTGTACACCTCGACAACAGCTTGAATTTTTCATATCATAAGGTATCCTTCACAACGTCTTTCAACTGCCACATATATTATAAGACAGCTGAGAAGCAAACTAACGGAAGAATATTTGAGGATATCATATTTTTCAATATTCCATTCAACAATGACGTACGCTTTGATAGTATGGGGATCCTCGAGTCACTCAGCTAAAATATTTACCCTACAAAAAAAAATACTCAGGATAATGGCTGGGAAAAGTTTCAATGAATATTGTAAACCAATTCTTAGACAATTTGGAATTTTAACACTTCCTTCCTGTTTTATATATGAATGCTTAATCTACATAAGGAAAGAAATCTCCAAAGGCAATGTGATTAGAAATGAAGAAATACATAAATACCCCACTAGAAAGAGAATGGACTTTAGATTGCCTAAACCAAAAATCACCAAAACTAAGCACTCTTACAGATATATCTGGCAATAAAATTTTACAATGCTCTTCCCACTGATCTAAAAGACGTAGCCCTGAATATAAATCGATTCAAAATTAAAATCAAAAAAAAAATTATTGCGGAAAGTTTTTACTCATTCTAAGAATACTTTGATTTCTTTTTATATTCAAATAGATAAGTATGTACATCTTACGAAGTCTAATGAATTCAATGTTACTGTTACCCTAGGGTGCATCTAATAATTTAATAATTAATAGTGTAATTCTATTTATGTACATGTAAATGTATATACACCTATATGAGTTATGTGTGTCTGGGGTATATGTATGTGTGTGTTTATCAAATTAGTGATTTGACGTATATAAAAACACTTTGTGTAATAGCATGAATAAATATCTATCTATCTATCTATGCATTTTAAAAATCAGCCAAAAGGATAATGGAAAAAAGAAAAGAAAAAAATTGGTTAAGAAATGGCTCTCAGAACGAGGAAAATATGGTCCTATGCCTTTAGTATGTGAATTGAGACAAAATGAACAAAACGAATTGAAGAATTAAGAATGAGCGGTCCAATTTTTGATGAGTTACTAAGTAAGTTGACATGTAACTGTTTTAAGATAAATTAGATGCCACAAATGCGGATGCCGAAGAGTAATCGAATAGCAAAAGTATTTATTGTAGAGAATTGAAAAGCAATTTCTGTATTTTAGATTTATTATTTCAAGACTTAAAGAAACAAGATACTGTTATGCGTAAATCCATTTCTCCTGAAGAGCGGCTAATTGCAACTTATTTGCAACTTATTGCGTTATTTAGCAACAGGACAGTCATATAAAAGTTTGAAGTTTTCCACTGGTATAGCACCTCAAACTTCAGGATACATTATACCTGAAACATTCATGGCTATATGCAGGAATTTAGAAAAATACATTCAGGTAAGTACATACATAAATTGTGCATTTTGAAGTAATTCAACAAATCAACTATAATTCATATTATTTAAATTCTTAATTAAATCAGAAATAGTAAAGTTAACGTAAAGTTAATTTTTCTCAAGTTATAAATGTAAGAAAAAATTATTTGCAATCAGTTGAAGCATTAATAATAATAATAATAATAAATATACTTTATTGTCTGAAGTCATACTAACTCATTGACAAAGCTTGGCTATAAATAAAACATATGTCATAACTACTAAACACATAAAATAAATAAACAAATAAATAGATATATC
>WOGO01005010.1:0-12788 GCA_015342085.1 Leptinotarsa defecta | reverse complement strand
ACATACTGACAGATGCCTGAACGTGGCATCACATCATTATCCAGCACAATTACAAGCGGAAGCCAACATCCTTGTATCCAGATCTGCACTCCTGAGAGACAAATAGTAAAAGGAACAACAGAATGGATAGTTGTAATGAATAATTGATCATAGAATCATGTATATATTATTACAAAATAATAATTTTATTCATACATATTATTATATATTCAGTTTTTCAAGTGGAAATTAGTAAAAAAGCAACTCTGATATCAAAACATGCCGTGATATATAGGTATAAGATCAAATCGTGGTGTAATTTATGAACAAATATAATGCTCTCACTCTCAAATTTTCTACACAATATTGAACCGCTTCAAATGAATGCATTAAACTGAAACTCTCTCTTGTTGTATCATAAGTTAACGACATAACCGGTCATATCGTAGTACTTACAAATGATTGTACGGAACTAATATTTCGGAGGAGGTCAATATTCAGTTAAGAGCAATAACAACAAATTCATCTTGACTATTAAACAAACATTTTTTTTCTCTCTAATCCAACGATCAACTCATCGCAAAACAAAAAAGAACTGAATGCATAGCACTGAAATATTTGTTTCTGCTATATAAAAAACATCGTTGATGGGGTTTAATTTTGACCAACGTACGAAGTGGAAAAAAACGTGTAAGTCACCTGACGAAACTGATAGATTGTAACTGAATCGATTTAAAATTTGTGAGATATCATATACAACTTATCTGTCTGTATCTGTCTCGAGTTGCACGGGTGAGCTTTCAATACTACTAAAATTGCTCAAAATTTCTTATTTGATGTAATTTCCAAAAATACAAGCGGTACTTTATACGTTATTCCATATGATGACATTTCATTTTTTGATCTAGATTTTTAAAATATTCATAGAAGAATGATCTGAGTACTTTCTATTATGATTTGCAAAACATTTTTTTTTTAATTTTGAAATTTTCAGCAATTTCAATATAAATATCAAATCTTTTGATACAGGAACATGAAGATACAGCTTCCCAGTTATTTCAAAGCTGCGATTTCGTTTCATACGTTTTATAAAAGAAGACGTATGCATCTTCACTCATAAGCGATTTTGTTGAAATTGGTGACACTTGTGAATCGTAATTGTACCACGTGCCAGTATAGAAGCCTCTGCAGTATGCTATATAATGACTACTGTAGGTACGTGGTCCCACTGTGATTCGAAAGTGCATATAGATTATAACAATGAGTAGCAACATTGTCTACTGCATTGCTCAGATCAAATCCTTCTAAAAGAAATTCGATGGCAACATTTGATTTGTCTCCAAATCTTCCGGTTGAAGATAACCGTTTGAATGAGTGCGTGCATTTTCTCTTTTCCTTGCATTTCGAACCCGTCGGTTTTTCATCCCCATCCAAAGTTTTTTCTTTTGCGAAAAAAACCAAGCATTGCAAAAAACTTAATTGGATAGTTCTCTGTAGTATGGGGATCCAAAACAGGATTGAAGGTTACTGATGAGTATCCACAGTATGTGCACTTCATCGTGGATTTTAATTGACCAACGAAAGCATCTAAAACCTTATAGTTATACGTGTTATACATGTTTGATGAGCGTTCAAAATTGTTTTTCAGTCTTCTTTTTCCGATTCAAGAATTTAGAATTGATGAAAGAAAATTGAAATCATTTCGAAAAGTTATTTACAAAAAATATTCTTTTTTGAATTGCATTCCAACTGATTTTTTTAGTTCTTTCGCTGAATGAATACTTTCTTTTTGAATAAACGAAAAAGTTAAATTGTGGATAAAAACTAAAAATCTCACTGGATGGATGCGAGAGATGAATTAAATTGAAATGAAGGGGAAACACAAATCTTCTACATTGACAAAATACTCAATGATGAACGACTGCAAATTTTGTCACCCGATATTTCTGTTCTGATACTGGTAGAAGGAACTTCAATTTCAGCATACCAAAATCCAAGCGGTTGTAGGTTTTGTTTCGTAATGCCCATATCTATTGACTATTCATTACAAGTTCTTTCCCGGTAAGGTTGGGTCAAAGGTTAATTACGTGTGTGACTACGAATGATAAAACATTGCACAAAATATGTTTCAAAACATATCATGAAATACTGGCGGTCAGTAAGCTACTTAACTTAACAAATTATGTATGAGAGAAATGAATAATTTTCGTTACGTCAACTATGACAATGGTTTATACATTTATAAATTTCACTGCACAAAAAAATTGAATAACAAGCAATTTATATAGGTAGAACGTTTTTTCGAAACAATTATCAAAAATAATCCGTACATTAATATCTTCCTTCCAGGAAACAATATGAGGAATAAAAAAAAACAGATCAATTTTATTGTCGAAAACGACACTTTCCAGGACTATTTGCAGACCCCCTAGGTGAGAGGTAGATGTTACCCTTAGAATTTTGAATGAGAAATGGGATCAAGTGGCTCAACATTTTGACTGACGTTCAATTCTGCTTCCAATGGTACCCTGACTTATCATTTTTCAATGAGCATTTTCCGAAAAATTGCGTTCTGAATTAACAGAAGTAATTATAAGTACGCCTACACTGAGACCAGATTGACCAAAACTGGTGAGAGTATTAGGTGGTACCGTTTCAACCCTTTGTTAGGAGTACCATTAGCCATTAGCTCCACATAATTTATATCAGAAAGTAGTCTGATAGTGAAACGTAGATGGAAGTAAAGCTGTGTTTAGTAAACGCAGAATTTATAATTCTCATCGCAGAAAGTGTACAGATGGCCGTCTTTTTTTACTACTTCTGCTGTAAACAGTTTCTGTTTACAACAGAAGTAGTACCTGTAGTAGTAGTAGTTGTACCTGTTGGGCTGTTTAGTGATTACTTCAATAAGTGTATGAAATATAAAAATGGTTTATATACTTACCGAAATACATCTAAATTGTATTCTAAGTCACCAGTATGTACTTGATTTGGTTAACAAGTTCCACGAAATTATTTCAGTGACAAATAAGAAAAGATATAACACCAGAGTATCGAATGAAGCAGCTCAAATTGAAGTTTTGGGAACATTTGCTGCAGAGCCCCTGAGCTCCTTACGGTCATCATCAGAACAGACGGGAATATCACGCGATACTGTGAGAAAAGCATTGGAAATATATAAATAGAGTTTTGAATAGAGTTTTGTGAAGTAATGTATCATCGAGACAATACCATCCCTAATCTTTTGTTAAACATCTGTTTCAGCGATGAGTGTTCATTTTTTCTGAATGACAATGTAAATAGACGAAATTGTCGCTATCGAAGTGACTGAAACCCATATATTTTTCGGGAAGGGCATACACAACACTCACAAAAAGTTAATGTTTGGGCTGGTATTTTCGGAAATACTTTTATTGGTCCATTATTTCTGGAAGAAAAGTTGACAGGCAACCTGAACCTTGAAATGCTTGAAGGGACTGTTTGACTTCTCATAACTCACGAACTAGAAACTCAAATGAATGCAAAAGATTATGATATTTTGCAGGAGAATCTGTTACATTTTCAGCAGGATGGTGCTCCATCTCATAATATTTTCCCGTCCAACAGTGGTTACAGGAGAGATTTCCGGGTAGATAGATTGGCAGAGGGGGAGCAGTTGAATGACCTCCGACATAACCGGATTTAACACCCTTGGATTTCTTTCTTTGAGGACATATTAAATACGTTGTTTATAAAACGCAGCCTTCTGATATTGAAGAACTTTAAAGAAGAATTACAGTAGCATGCCAGTCATTTGCTAGTGAAGTTTTTCGTAATGTCAGAGGGGTGTTCGAAAACAAACTTTATCACTGTTTGGAGCAAAACGGATGACATTTCGAGCAGTTTATGAGATAAGCGTAAGTACGTTTTATGTTTGAAATGTCATTCTGGCAAATTGAATTGTATTTTGTGAAAGGACAATAAACAACAACATTCAAGGGTTGGAACGGTGCCACCTACACTTCTAACTATTCTTATTAAAAGAAGTTAATACAATAATGCATCGCTAAACTTACATGTGTAAGTTTAGAACGCTATTTTTCAAAAATTACTCATCAAAAAATAAAACGTTAAGGTGTAATTGGAAGCAGAATTGAACGACAATCAAAATGATGAGCCACGAGGGGTACCAATATTTTTTGAAAATGTCCCCCTTGATGATAAAATTGACCTGTTTTTTTCGATTCCTCATATTATTTACTGAAAGAAAGATATCAAAGGTAGGAAGTTTATCGATGAGCCTTATCGAAAACTATTCTTGCTCCAACAATGAGTCTATAGAAATTAACAATTCAATTGGCATGGTCTTTTGACATTTATGTTATGTTAGAAGCTACTTGCACACACTCAAATTTGAACTCCAATGGTACCGACCATCATACTAGCAGTGATCGGTTGTCACATGAAAATCGTGCCATGACGATTGAGGATCACTCATACATGAGGCTTCTGATACGCTTGTGTTCTTGTATCCTGTGGTTGCGTGATGCTGTTTTTAGTAGTTCCAATTCAAACTAAGTTACAGGAACCTGTGAACAGTGGAGGATACGAAAGGTTTTCTTTTGTATGTGGCCAATCTGATAGTATTGCGCAGTTGATTAGTTGTCTTGTAAATGGTCTTAGTGTTGTGACGTTTGAATAGGATGTAGAATACGTTTATTCTTTTGCACTCTTGGCTCAATGGCTTGTAGAACTTTGATCTATATCATGGAGTTCTTCTTTTTCTTAAAGAAGATATAGCTGACTCTCAAGTTCTGGGGTGCCGAAAAATAAGGGTTCTCATCTCTTAGTAAGTTTTTGCACTGGACGGTGGTTTGAGTTCTTGTCAAGGTATTAATCAGTATGACAAGGTTTGTGATGAACTCTGTGACATAGTTTTCTATGTGAGGTCTTCTGAGAAAAACTGCTCGACGTGTCCTTTGTTAGTACCATGGTTAAGATAGAAACAAACATCAAAACTAACCAGGATATAATTTAACTGAAGGTTCTCGATGAAGTTGGATGAACTTTTCCTTTTTTCTTTCCATAGATAGGTGTGGCTACAGTAGGTTCGTTGAGTATTTCGCAAAAAGATGAGTAGGTGAACGAATGGCGTTGGCAATTGGACGAAATGGAATGTTTATATAAGGAATCTTAGGAAGGTCGTAGAGTCTAGATGAGGCTTGAGACTTCTGAAGTTGGTGCTTGTTTTCAGTTGAAATTAAAGAAAAAATTTATGAGTTATTTTCAGTATCCCAGTCAGGCTTGAGCATCTTGTAGGTTACTGGTAGTCCTTTGTGTCCAGAACTGCCGTGACGTTATCCTCAGCTGCAAAATATATGATAAACTCCTCAACTGTTCGGGAGCTACACGTTTTTTCTCGCTGATGATTGATGGCGTTCTAGAGAATACGTGCAGAATATCCTCATATCCCCCCGCTTTTCCATTTGCAATACTCTAATGGATGATTTGATATTTGCCACTATGTCATCGGCCGAAAGTTTAGGAGAAACCACAGCAGAATTTCAACCTTTGGCAAGGACGAAATATTCAACTTCCATCAGAATGCGAGTTCAATTATTGACTACAATTCAAATTTTGAAGAAAAAAATTCGGGATAACTTCAAGGTATTGAACTTCTCACCCATAGAGATAACATGAGACCTAATGCTCTCACGATCTGAGTCACGAGAATGTAGCGTAACCTAAGTAAATACATAGATAACTAAGCCCAACGATTTTACATTTTTTTTATCTGAGTAATACTGTAAATTGCTAAGGAGAGTAGTGTGATGTACATCATCCACATCATTATTATCCTTTTTTCAAATAGAACCTTTCATCATAATTTGTTTTGAAATTATTTCATTAAAATTTTCCAAAATGGAGCATTCGAAGTTGATTCATCCAGTCAAACAGAAAGTTCCATTTGTCGATTACGAACATTTTGCCTGAAAAAATCATCGTCAATTCAGACAGTTATGGATCTGACTATCAAATTTGAAGTGAATCTCGAAAGTACCCCAGTTGAGTTCTTTAATAAATTAACATTACTCGAATAAAGCAAATTTTGAGTCACACAATCATACATATTTTACTGATTTGATTATGTTGTGTAGCTCTCCGAATTATCATCAACAGTCACAACTTCTTACCTCACAGAACAACCAGAACTGAGTATTACAAGCAAATCTCCTAATGATACGAACACAACAGAAACTAACAGAATTACTGAATTCGTCTTGACCTTAAACAATAGTACAAACACCATCAATGGAATGGGTAGATTTCCCAGACAGGAACAAAATGGCACTGAAGATGATCCCGAATTTGCAAGTAGAGAAAAAGAATCTCAAGAAGATGGCAGTGATGAAGAAAATGGAAATATGATAACTGGACTTCTATCAGCATTTCTGGGAGGTTTGAGTAGGGTAAATACATTTCAGTGAATTGATATGTGAATACCGTAGTGTCAATTTGTATTTTAGCCAGACGGAGGCATTGATTTGGATGCTATTGTTGGGCTATTAGGAAGTTTGAGTACGGTGAGTTTTATCTATTCAGAAATGAGTAAATATATTCCATGAATATTGATGTGACTCTATATATTCTCAGCAAAATCCTGATGGAACGTATGATTTTCAAGGACTAACAGATCTCCTGCAAGGATTCTTTGGTGTGAGTTTCATCATATCAGAATGGATTATTGTATATTCTATATTAACATATTCTCTCCTGAATACAGGGCGGAGATGGGGCTGGTGGTTCAGATATCGGAGCGTTTGTAGGGGGTCTCCTTGGAGCAGTTATCAAAGGAGTTGCAAATCCACCAGGACCAGTAAGTTTTCACAAATTCTGTAAACAGATTCACAATTCACTTCAATGGTTTTCTAAACTATGAATTATGACGTAATTCCCCTAGATATTTTCCTGAATTTCCCCTATGGGTTTTCTGAAAAAAATTAATTATACGTGTCAAGGAAGTTTTTCGTTTGAAAATCATGACAATCATTTGAAATTTTGGAGAGCACTGAAAGTTTTACCAAAACACGCAAAAATTTCACAAACACTAAATAATGACATTAACAAAACACTAAAATTTTTCGAAGATTGAATAGAACTGGCTTGGTATAATTCATGAAAACTATATTAATACTGATTGATACAATTCACTCAAAGATTGTCACCATAAGGGTTTGAAGAAAACTGCTAAACACTAGGTTCACCATTAGATGTGTAAATAACATTAAACCAAAATTAACTATACTCAAATTCACAGCAAGATATCGTAACATCCATTGATTTATCTCAATAATCTTGTGAAGAACTCATTTCCATACGGAAGCGCAGAAGTACCAAATATTTTCATTATTCCTTTCTTGGAAATTACGCAGTCGAAATTTTGAGATTAAAGTCTAAATTTCGAGATTAAAGTCGAAATTTCGATATTAAAATCGAAATTTTGAGATTGAAGTCGAAATTTCGAGTTTGAAGTTGTAATTTCGAAATTACGAGATTAAAGTCGACATTTTGAGATTAAAGTGGAAATTTCGAGATGAAAGTCGAAATTTCGAGATTCAAAGTCGTGATTTCCAAGAAACAAATAATAAAAATATGTGGCCCTTTTGTGCTTCCGTATTTCCAAACACAAACTAACTGCAAAATCAAATTTTCATTGCCTGTATCTATTAATTAAAAAAAACTTTCATATGTCGCGAACTTTATGTGTGACACTGTATATTCTTGATATAAATGAATAACATCATTCGTGGAAAAGCTTAGTGATATATGAAAGTGGATCGTTATAGAATTTCTCTAACAAAAATATAAAGAACAATAAATACTATCATTTTAAATGATAACATTAGTTTTCAACTCCTATCGTGAACTTTTTGATATTTTTGAAAACTTCTCACTCAATTCCTCAGAAAAACTCATTTTTCAACACTGTAAAAAATGAATTTGCTCCTCAATAACAATATAAGTAGTAGCATTGAATCATTTATAAAACCAGTTACACATAAATTTTCAGAAATCAGTTGTTTCCTTCAAGTTTTCATTCGAAAAAAACTTCCGTTTAGGATTCACGTATCTCCGTACAAATTCATTATTGATTCATTTTTTTCCTTCAAAAAATCTCAATGCTCATATTATACAAAGGTGCGAAACTGAAAATTCATTTTTCTCAGAGAATCAACCTCATTTAACAATACTGACTTTCTGATACTGTCATGTAGTAGTAGTTTTTTGAAAATATTCAGATGATCAATGTATGTGCCCAAAACTCTCGCTTTTTCCTACAGATTGAATGATATCTATTACAATTCTATTATGGATGTGGAACGCAAAAAATTACTAAGTGATTTTTGAGTAAATCAAATTCTTCAATCAAAATCAGTTATTTTAGATACTTTTGCATATGAATGAAATATATGGATATCACTTTCGTATTTTTATATTTTCCTAGATTGACATATTTTTTTCTTCAGAAATACAGTAATGTTTTTATGATAATTGATCCCAATAATTGATATCGTCTCAAAAATAATTCCTTGACATTTAAAAGTCCACCGTTACTTTCATTCTGGATAGAAGCCTCATTGACACAATTTGATTCTTTTCATTTTGAGAGGAAGAAATATTTTCATACGGATTGAATTGATTCGTTCCAGAAAGGTGCAGGGATTTTGACTGGAAAAATTGTTTCTGGAATTCTACCAGCACTAAGTGCACCGGTGAGTACAACATTCACTTACATTACAGAATACAGAAATACAGTTTTCGGTAGGAGGTGAAGAAGTAAACATATTTCGTATTGCAGTGAAGTATAGAAAAAAAAGCAATTTTACAGATTCAAATCAACTGAACAGAATTTGACATAAATTTTTCATTGCTTTGAGTTCTATCGATCCAGAAAATGAAACATAATCAGAAAATTATGTTATTCTGTTTGGATTTGATTGGAACATTCAATCAGTTACTTTGCTAATTTGAGCAACTTTTTATTGGTAGCAGAACCTCACATCGAATAATCTGAAAAAGCTTTTTTTTCTATACCAAAACATCAATATATTTTCGTCGTTAAACATTAGGTTAGATAATCATCAGTTATTATAATCTCCTATTGACGAGTTAACGCCAAAATGGGGTTAATGAAGTTGAAAGCAGAGAATACTACATCTTCAAAATCCAACAAACATATCGTGATGATTATTCGAATAAGATTTTCTATATTCTATTCTGAATGAATATGTAAAATTCTTATGAATTTTCTAAAAATATTCAAAGGAATGGAGCATTGCGACAGATAACGATGAGCACTTTCATTCTAATTTTATTTAACTTTCACAGTGGAAATAATGGAATAAATTGTTCATGAGTGTTCAACCAAACATTTAATATGTATAGCTATAGACAGGCATCGATCAGTAATACTATCATCTCATGTATTGACGATTTATTAAATCAATCACTGCTTCACAAGTCGAATGAGAAACAATTTTTTGAAAATATCTCAACTCAAAGACTTGACTGCCATTTGTTTCTCCCGTTCTAAAAACTGTCAGTTATTTCGAAAGTTTCAAAACTTACATTTGTGAAAAAACTGATTGAAGGATTATTAAATATTAACTGATGTACTTTAGAGTCGATCATATTGATTTGAGATTTGTTGTGATGATTTGAGATGTGATTTCACGAGCTACATCAGAATAAACATATTATGGAAAAAGTAGAATATCACTCCAGAACTCGGTTCAATTCACGAATTTATGCGAGAGACTGATAGATTCATTTATATAGATGATTTATATTATGAAGAAATGTATTCTGCATTCTCAAACAATATTACGAAAATTCATGTATTGTAATAGTGAAGGAGAAAGTAACACAAATACAAATAATTATTGGCGCTTCGGGGCGACTTCATTGATTCCAGTGGCGCATTTGCTTTTTCAACTTCAAAAAACCCGGAAAAACCTGCAGCACCTTATTCTATGAAGATCTTGATCTGCCAATGTCCCCTCTTTCATAAAATAAAATGTAGGGGGTCTCCAGAGGCTCCAATAGATTGAAGACATCGCCAGAACACTTAGTGACACGATTAATATCAAACTTAAACCAGTTCGTTTCGTCTTTGATCGATGCGTCATAATGATCAGATTCAATGCCAGCACCACAGTGAATAATCACTGCATGAAGATTATAATTGTGGTCTGCTAGATTGAAGTGATCATCTATTTTGAACCTTCGTAAGAGTTTGGTACTTCCGTCATATTTGAAGGTCATCAGTCTTATTATTAGATTGACTGATGCCCCAACTATATTTGTTTTCTTAAAATAGTCAGTCAGTTTGGCACATGTTTGGCAATACAGTTAATCTTCACCTGTTGAAAGTGCCGTTTTCAGATGATTTAACAATAAGCTTCGCACGGAATGGTTATCAGTCATATTAGGAAACGCTAGTTGAAGTTTCAGAAAATCACATACGATTTGCTACCTCTTGAACATTTACTACAAGGTAAACAAGTGAGAATTTTTCCAGCAAAAGATTTACAAAAACAACACGAAATATACTGTATGGAAGTATTCAATCCAGAGCGGTCAGGGGTATTGATTCTGCTATTTTTTTGCCTACGAAGAGCAACAAGAACCCCAACAATTCGGAACAATACTCTTGTTGTCCTAACGAGTATGTACCGGACTTTAAAGACTCCAGGAAATCGGTTGGTGTGAAATGAGTAACATTCTAATGAAACCGCAACTGCATGACCAATTGTTTGAGTTTGGTGAATAAGTAGGAAACATTCTCGTTCTCGTCCACCATTTAAATCTCGTTCTTGAATTTGTTCGTCATAAACAACACTCATAAAATGCTATTCATTTACCAAGTTTATCCTTAATGTATCTAATTCAATCAGAAAAAAGTTAGAATACTCAATAAACACATTTTTTTGGAAGGCCGACACTGGTATGATGGATAATAAAAAACCACCTCAAGAGGGAGTATTGGATTCCGGTACTTTCTTGGGCGGTCTCCTCAAAACAGTTTTAGGAGCAAGCAGTGGGAATGGGGTGAGTTGACCATTTCTGAATACACTTCTTTTTTCATAATATTTTTTCTTTCACCGCAAGGCATTTAATACAACATCGCATGAGCTCATTTTGCATCTGCTCTTATGTCTCGCGCTACCCGAAAAAATAGTGAGATGACTTGAACAACTGTTACCACATTGGCGAACTCGCTTCATCATAACATCTGGTCAAGCTGAAGTCTGAACAGGATGGTTCACTATCAGAAAGGGTGTAATTCCAGGAGACTTCCTCAGTCATTTTCTCTTGTGTATCTCGCTTTTGCCATTGTCTTTCATCCATTTGTATGGACGATCTGACACTTTATGCCTCTGAACAAAATATTCTCCATCAATCCTTGAGGGTGGTGAGAGAGTACACGCATGTGATCGGTGAGAAATTTGGGAAAGACAAATGTACATTAGTTCATCTCAGAAGAGAACAATGCGGGAAGTATGGAGAGATTGTGCAGCTCGTAGATGGAATCATCCTGTACTATTTGGCTGCCGGAGAGACGTATACCTACCTTGGTTTGTAACAACGCTACTCACAAGAGATAACAGCCTTGAAGAACTCTTTTTACGACAAGTATCAGCACAAACTCCAACAGATCTGGTCATCGAAACTGTCGGGAAACAACAAGTCTTTATTATGAATATGATCACTCTTCTCGTTTGGAGTAGTGAAATAGACCTGAGAGTAGCTCTAGCAACCCGTGGTGAGTTTGTATCCCAAATTGTCACTTTCACGATTGTATTTCTCCCCGCAACAAGGAAGCCATGAACTTTTGAGTTTGGAGTGTCTACATGACAGAATGGTAGATACTGGATGTAGCCTGTGAAGTCATCAGGAGTTTGAATTTCCTTCTCTCGCTTTCGATCATGAGAAAGCAGGATCTGAAGTATTTTTCTTCAGTGCAAATGCCTGAGCTGCTGATGAACTTGGTTTAGTTCTCGACACTGAACGAGGTGATCACAACTTTGTCACCGAGTAGAAACCCGTCCGGCAAATGGCCTATGTAACAGCTTTTTGTTATAACATTTATATCTTGAAAACAATGAGGAATAATAACTACCGCACAGCATACCCTAAGAAAATAATGGTTACACCAAAAACTTTTTTTTTATTTTAGGGAGGTCGAATCAATTTAGTTCAATCCATAGTAACCTCTGTGAAGTCACTTATCATGTCGTCATCAAAGAGTCATTGAGTATAATGGAGGACCGAAGACTATCAATGAATATTTCAAACCTTACTAGTGACGGATTTTTTTATAATGAAAGTAATGTGTGATAATAATAAATTCAGTAACTACCAATGTGTGTTTTTTATACTTTTATGTTATGGGTTGTAGGTATTATATGGAATTTCTTATCATATTCGAAGTAAGCTGAAAAATATGTCAATACGATTTGATCCCGTTTCACGATTTTTCTTCTCTTATGTGTATTTTTTGCAAGAGAGATTCCGACTTTACCTGTTAGATCAAAATATCCTGCTTAAATGAAAGACTGCTGAATGTTTATAGCGTTCATTCCATTGTGATCTGAAGTTTGATAATATAATTTTTGATATATTCAAGAAACACTGCATTGTGGGATTTTCACTAAACAATTTTACAAAAACACAATACGTGTTTCACAATAGAATGGCTTATACGGAAATGTCCCTACTAGACAAATGACACGCCCGAAGACAGTTCAAATTGAATGGGGTATATT
>WOGO01005009.1:0-12790 GCA_015342085.1 Leptinotarsa defecta | reverse complement strand
ACATACGTATAAGAAAACAAATATTTCGTTTTTCACATATAACCAGGAATTGGGCGAATTTCAGATATGCAGTTGGTTACCTCGTTCACAGGCAGATGGAGCGATGACAAGCCTGTTGTTTGTTGTATGCTTCAGCTTAGTTCGAGGAATGATACTCTGAAGAAATTTGATTTTCACTTATCGGAAATCATCGACTTTATATTTATGATATACACTACCTTGCACCGACGAGTGACCAAACAGCCCGAAACCGGTCTGCAAGTGTGTTCCAATAATTAAAAATCTATTGCCGCAGTTGTATCGCCAACAGCATACGCAGGAATAACTTCAGTGAAGAATCCTGCACTGACACCTGTCGGATGTAATCCAACGTCCTTTGTGGTATTAGCCAGGGGAGTAGTTGTTTTCTGATATGTGTCAGTCCAATACCCTGCAGTGTAGGGAGTTGAAACTGGCCTGAACGAATTGTTCTTTTAGATGATTTGACAAATATTTCGAATTATCAAGCTCTCCCAACTACCTACACAGTATGGTGTGGTAAACGTATGTCGGAAAACAAGTGCTTCCCCGGCTAATACCACGCTGGATATTGAATTATATCGACATGCACTTATGCACTCGTTCATCCAATAGTAGGACCATACTGAAATTATTCAAGTAGATCGCCTACAGCCCGCGGTTTCGAGGTATTACCTCTCGTCAGTACAGGAAAGATCTTACCCAGACAGCAAAGTGTCTGGAACTCGAATAATTTCAATACGACTCCTCGATAGTTTTCACTTTTGGTACACGGGTTTTTCCCCGTTTGGGGCTTTGTTCACGAGATGGAGTTGTTACTGGTTAATAATATTTCTCTCAGAGGAAGGTTTCATATATGTTGCGGAGGCTTATTGATCAACACTTTCACACCGATCTAAAAGTATCTCCATGATAACAAATTTGATAAAAAAAATTGCACCAATTGTACATATTGAGAGACATTAACATAAATATTTTTGAATTATTTGTTAACGAATGTATATCCATTAGTAGATCTTTGAAAATGAACCTCGTTTGACTACCTACCTGTAGAAGATAACGGGAAAGTGACCAAATGACAAAACATTGATTTCAAAAAACAACCTTTGAATTCCGTTAAAATTTAGCTGAAAGAAATAATAACGACAAAAAAACAAACGTGTTTATCCATTTTTTTAATACACAATCCACAAAGCCTTCTCAAATGACATATTCATTTATTTTGATTCTCCACGAAATTCTAATAGAAACTCATCACTTTTCGTTGCACAATATTATGTTGTGGAATTCATTATCTTCCCTCGTATTCTATCATAGTCCAGCTGAGGCTCATAACAGTTTCTCTTGTAAAAATTGACATCCAATTAAACCTTCTCACCTAAATATTCAAAATATCATATCCGCTGCTACTAGAACAAGGTACTAAATTTTAATCATTGCTCTAATACATGGAAATGTTTCTAATGATGAAAATTATGTGATTCGAGAACGACTTTAGATGCAGAGTTAAGTCGCCGACATGTTCGAACGCCCATTAAATCTTTTCCGAACAGATTGGTCTATAAAGTATCTTTATTAATTTGCATACTCCACTTAGGTTTTTATTTCAACTGTTCGTGTTTGAACGATATGAAATAAGTATTGTGCAACTGAACTAGTTTTTGATCAATGAATACGCAGGTCAAGTAGGTGGAGAGTAGATTGATCCTTTCCCTAAGGTTCAGTTTGACAGACTACTTACTCTGAGGACTTCATCGATACACTGACACTATTTTATCTGGAATGAAATAGAAAAACGTTAATCTAATGAAATATCGATACGGCAATATTCCTGGAATTTAAATCTTTGATGATATTAGCTCATTTTAAAAGTTTTCTCCGTTTTTATGAGTCTACTTTCAACTGTAGTAGCTCAGTGTGTCTCAGAAGCGTATCCTAAGTTTTCTCGTGGGCTGTCGACTCATGTCGATTTTTTTTCAAAGAATACAAAATATTAACAGTTACTGGCATATTCGTTCTTGAGCTAATGACATACATACATGGCAATCGAAATACCTTTTTAAGAAACACAGACTCTCATATTCACAATACAAGAAAAAAAGATAAATTTGACGTGCCCATGCAACGTCTATGGTTGGGAATATCTGCACGTCGCTTCTACGGTGAGAAGCACAAAATGATTCAAGTGGATACTGAAAACATTGACTCAACGATTCGTTCAATAGAACTGCCAAATTCCAGACAAAGTTGACACTAGTCGAATTGAAGATTGATTTAGTGAAACTTATTATTATCTTTAAAGTTGATAGCAGATTTTAACATTCAATACAAATATAACAGTAACTAAATACAACTCATCTTCAATCGTTAAATTCATTTGCACGCTTTTCAACCCAGAAGTCCACGAGCAATATTTTTTTAAACTTTTGTTGTAGTTCTGAGTCACAATTTAGTTCATACAACTGTTCCTTTTCTGTCGCAGTAAAGTTTTCTGGCCCCACTTCTATATCAGCAAACGGGTTTTGAATCCAGGAATATTTTCTGAAGTCTTCAGGAAAATATTTGTTGTATCTTTGAATCAAACCAAGACAATGTGTTTCGATGTCCGTCAGAAGTGCAGGACTTACTTTGAGGTCATTATCTTCGACAACGATATCTTTCTCAGTTCTGCTTCTTTTTCTGCTTGAAGTGCGTGAATGTTGCTTGGGCACTTGTTCCAATCCAGATCATGCTCATTCATAAAACCACTTAACTTCACAAAAATATCTTCGCTAGTATATGTCGGTAATACCTCCCAAAATAGCACATCTTTATTTACCCCATTACCGTCTTCATACCCAACGTATTGAATATTGGCATATTGGCTATATCTGTTGTCTCATCAATTTGCAGTGTCTTTGTATTTGATTTTATTAACTAACATGTATTTCACATCTAGTGCCATGTCTTTCACTCTCCGTGTTACAGTGTTTTTAGATAAAGAAACAACATCAAGCAGCTTTGCTTCTTTATCTCCTAAAATGAAAGAAACTATATCTTTGGCAGCCGGTAATATTAAAGATTCGCCAAATGTATGTGACGTAGCTTCTTGAGCGATTCTTAAACTAACCATATACGAGGCTTTAACTGCCCTGGCGTTTAAAGATGAAAATGAGCTCCTTGTAGTTTTGGTCCCTTTAAGCTCATTTTCCTTTCAAATTACTGTGTTTTGTAATAAAATACCTCATAAGAAGTGAAGGTTTCATACTGTATTTGGATAGTGTTTCCATACAAACAGTACACTGTGGAATGGGCTCATTTATATCCCCAGTAAACTCAAAAGCTAAATAATTAGAACAATATTTTCGATTGACTCCTCTTTTACTTGTACTACAAGTAATTCTGGATAGTTGAATGCTAGTTGTGGCTGCATTTGATTCAGTTGGCGTACCGGTATCCTCATTAACATTTTCAACAGTTTTCACATCACTATCACTACTTTTAAAAAGTTTAGGTTCAGAACCACTGGTTGAAGGACTACTTTGGCAATGTTTCAAAAACTTATCCATATCAACTGTTTCAGAGCAAAGAGCGAGACAACATTAAACTCAACTAGACAAAACATTTAGCATTGCTACACGTGGTGACTGCCGGAAACTGAATTGAGAGGTTACAAACAAACTGTGGCAGCCGGTAGAGGGAGGGAGACCTCGCAGAGCCGAGCGGTCCCGACCATTTCTTGATCGGGGCCGACCAAATCCGAGCAGGTTATATTTTCGCAATTGTTGAATACCAGAGTAAAGTACTGAACACCGGGCGCAAGAGTTTTGAATTCACTTATATTATTTTAATGCTATTATTTCAAGTCAGTCACTTAGTTTTTATTAGTTGCGTTACAAAAAACAATGTATTCGATTCAGTTGTCATACACTTAAACTGACAACTGAATCGAGAACACAGCTTCTCAATAATAAAGTTAAGCTCAAAGCTAACTCAAATCAAAAATACAACTTGACGGTGCTATCAATAGAGAAGTGTTGAGGAGCGTGAATTCGCAATCTGCGCCGGTATAAGCCATAGCCAGTTAGGGTCAACAAACTATAGTTCATTATTTTATGAATTTTCAATGGTTTTTGCAGTGCAAACCAAATAATTCTCAATCATTGTTGATGCACGGAGTAATTTAACAGAAATTTTTGTGAGGATCCTTTTTTTAATTGAAGTGAATTCCATGTTACTTGACGATGAAGGAACTTTCTGAATATGAAAATTATTTTGAGATCGGTAAACAAGTTTTTGAGTTCATTAATGTGTATCCAGTTCATTCGAACAAAATTCCGTTGAAATTATTTTTTCCAATCACACGGAGTCGTAAATCAACGACTGTTCTGTTGACAAATATCCTTGAAGAGGGGTCCAACTACGCGTTATACTCGTAATGTATGCATGAGAATCAGAATCGGAAACCCAAAAATTAGCAAATATAATTTGGTGGGACCGGAAGCGCTACTTGGAATTGAATCGATTGCATATAAATCCTGTTTCTCTGAATCCTTTATCTACAAATCACGCGAGATTTATTGGACTGGCATTAATGGATTAAATTAGGTGGATCTATTATTTGAGACATTTTCGAATAAGACGCTTGGTGAATCAAGAAATTAAGTCCTGAAGTCAATTTATGATTGCGAGGTGCATCAAAAAATTTCTTTGAAAGAATCGTAGATTATCAATATGTAGAATTAGTTTTTCTAGTAAATTGAATTCAATAAAAATATAGGGTATTTTATTAGGCTCTTCCTATCTTCAAAACAAATTGTGTGTGGGATATCATCGACATTTTTTATTCGTTTGAAAGACCTATTGATGTCATTAAGTGCGAAATATAACATCGTACAAATGTCTGCCACGGCTTCTTTGGGTAAAATGTATTTGAAACATCCAATTTTACAAAACTCTGGCCCACGAAGCAGGCTGAATTTGACCGATGACATGTATTATGTTCAATTTGAGGACCGCTGTAGTTTGCGGATTATTCGCATACACATACGACTTGAGAAAATTCCACAAAAAAAGTCTAACGGTACCCAGTTCACATCACCCCCATGTGATATGATCATGCCCTCAAATCACTGTGTATGACACGTAGCACTATCCTGTTGGAACCACATGCCGTTGTTGTACAGGTCATCCATTCTGGCCAAAATAATTTAGTAATCATCGACTCAGAGTACTCGCCGGTAACAGTGATGACCTGACCAATATCGTTCTCAAAGAAATATGGACCTATATTATAGCCGCCAGCCCAAAATCCACACCAGTTCATGTTAGAAATCACACGTTAAACCGTAAGACCTCGTTGGTAACGAAAGAACGGATTTTAACAGTACAGACATACAGAAACAGTTAATTTTTCGGGATGCAATGGACGCTTTCGGATCTCATGTGGAATGGTATCGTTCCAAATTCGACAATCTTGTATGTTCACGTACCCATATATCCAGAAATGGATATGAAGATGACTGTTCGATAAAAACTATGGTCAGTGGCCAGCAATTTCAGAGCCCATTCACCCAACACACGTCGTTGTCTATGGTCGTTCATCTACATTTCTTGGGTCAGTTGAATTTGCGAAAAACCAAGTTCTTGTGAGTGACGCTCCTGCACACTCTCACAGACAACGGCGTGTGTTGGTTGGTTGTTCACTGAACCAGTTTACTCGAATTCATCCACCACATTGTTAATATACACAACTATTAGTTGTGGATAGTAGGAGACTGTTCTCATAAATAGGTTAGCCTCTTCGTTATGAAAACATAATATGGATGAGCTAACACGTTCTGTGGACCATAACACATATTTGGCAATGCAAAAAATGGACTAAGGAAGAACATGACACATAAGCCTATCTGAATCGGTAATAGTGACATTCTCCAACAGACCCCAAATATATGTGTTGGTATCTCTGAAAAAAAAAAGTGAAAGGATACGATTATCCAAGGAAGTTATTTTTCTGAAGTGATGCTAGATATCAGACTAGGACCAACACCAAAAGGAAAGGGGAGGAAGCACTGTTGATGGCCAGATCCATTCGATGAAATACACTCCATAAAACTTTTATAGAGGGGAAGTCTCCACGTTGGTTGAATAAAGCAGAGTTTGGTCCAGAATATTTACTTGGATACTCTCTTATGGCTTTTTTTCAGAGAATACTTTCATGAATATGGCTATATGTCAGACAATACAGTATACAGACAGAGACAGTTTAACATATCTGATGATCAAAGAAGACGTCATATTTTCAAGGCACTTCGATCTTCGCAGATAGACCACTCTGACATATAAAAACAAATTTGCTCACGTAGTCGCAATTGGGCCCAATGATCCACCATAGAGTGGGAAAGTTGGTCTTTGGTTGGTGACTCCTATACCCATTACCAACAACATCATCAGTGAATCCAGTGAATCCATTCCAATCAGTAGGAATGCGATACTCTATAGAAGAGTATTGTGTTGCAAGAGAGAAAGTACTTGCTTTAGATTCATTCTACTACATCGGTCCATCTGAAGACACAATTATTTATAAATTTTTCTCTGATTTACATCCATATAATGGAGAAAACAGTAATCGGAGCCTAGGTGGAAACATATTGATATGGAATACGGATGAGTTATTGGTGGATGAAGAGGTTGACATTTGAGTAATAGCCCTTAGCTTCATTTTTTCGAAATTATTTGGCCTTACACAATACATACTATAGAAACTTGTGTTCAGGAGAATCTTTCAAAAGACACCCTTGGCATAGGGATGTATATTTTATGGGAAAATCAAGCATCACTAAGTGTGAGTCTGACTGCAAAATGGGTTGGAACTCATAACTGACAGTAATAAATTTAGTAACCATGATTTAGGCACCAGAACACGAGGAAATCAAAGGAAATGAGAAAACCTGGACTGGGGTGCCAGAACACAAGGAAAATGAAGTAAATGAGGAAACAAATGTCCCAATATCGATCTCTAGATCGGAACTTTTTGAAGACTTTAAAAGAGGAACATGAAGGAATAATTCTGACAATAGAATCACATCGTAAGAAAAAGTGTTATCGTCCTCAATTACTCAGGCTCGATCTTGAAGCAGAGTTGAGTCTAGCAATGTATTTGTGGTTTGGCCTAGCACCACTGATGAAATCTATGGCGGTTCGAAACAGCGTTTTCTGATGTTGCATAACAAATGTGTTGTGTTTGAAAACTGGTTTCGAAAAGAATCTTAATAAATTAATAAAGGATTTCTACTACGATTTTTATTCGTTACGACCGGTTTTAGTTTGTTAAACTATTTTCAAGTATTTTTCACAAACAAATTCCTAAATGTACAATGAAGTAGTGAATGTGCTTCTGGTGCCTGCAATAGGTATCTGAAATAACGAAATGTTACCTGAATTATCGATACCAATACAAAAAAAATATTTATAAAATTACTATTGATCCCGAAAAATATACTTGTGGATTGGTACAACTACCAATGGATGCTAACCTAGTTGTCAAAATTCATAAAATTAAAAGGGTTTTGGAATTAGGGTTTTTTTATACAGTTGATTCATTTCTAATGCTTCTAACAAATTCACGTGCACCTATGGAGAATTTTCATGTTTTCTTTACTCATTACAAAAAACAAACCACACAATACGTGCAGTGAAGGAGGTGAGATGAATTTGTTGGAAGCAATGGAAATAAATAAACGGTATAAAAATACCCAATTTCAAAATCCTTAATGACCAACTAGAAGTATACAGCTCTCCCCTTTTGAATTTATGATAAAGGATAGAAAAAGGGATAAACTCACCGACAGGTAACACAATGTGAAAGTCCAGTCATCCAGCTTGCAGTTCTTGACTGTCTCGTTGCTTCTGCCTCAGCATTTTTTTGGTGGATTATGTACTGCACAAATGTCTTTGTTGTAGTTACTTGATTCACTTGTAATTTTCAATTTTTAGTTAAATTTTCTTCTAATAATCCAGCTCGAAGGACCGTATGGTCGTGCAGTAAAATTGTGATACTGATTTTCTAACGTATATAATGATACAAAATGTCGTATAGCAAAAATAATATTCTTAATTGTAAAACATGCCTGCCTAAGGGTCAATTTTGAAGTGTTGATGGTCGATCATCTCGCAAGGGTTTCTGCATCCTTCGCTGAACAGTTAGTTGAACAGTTAGTTGGTAGTTGTACCAATCTACAAGTATAGTTTCTGGGATCAGTATAGTTGGTAATTTCTCCAGTATTGTTTCGGTATCTGCGTAGATGATTCAGGTAACATTTTGTTTTTTCAGATAAGTGTTGCAAAGACAGATTCACTATTTAAGAATTTTTTTGTGAAAAATACTTCAGTTTACTTGAACATTGTTTAACAAACCAAAACCGGTCGTAACAAATGAAAATCGTAGTAAAAATCAGACAAAAGCTATTTTCTATGTTTCATATTCAATATGAATTTCTATAAAATAAGTAAGTCATCAATCGAACAAATTGATCTCTCAAGATACCACTGAAGTGAGATGCCAAAACAAAGTAAAGCTAAAAGAATGATTACCCTATCATAATAGAAAACTAGACAGCTTCTGGGGACGGACAATAAACTTCTGGCAGGACGCTCCCCACTGAAATATCATATCCTTAAATTGGGTATAGATCGGACATTGAGAATTGCCACAAAAGCTACTGTTTGCCTGAACTGTAGAACATTTGCTTTGCTGCCATTGTCAGGCTCCGATTAGCGTAAGGCTAGAGAATCTTGGCTGCTACACATCTGTAATGAATCCCCCCCCCCATTTTTGTTGGAAGTTATTCAGTATATATGTTGGTGTGACCAGAAAAAGCAAGTTTATTTCAAACAATTTGATATATAATTTTGGGTCGGGTATTTATCTGTTCTCGACACAACGACTTGGAATATTCAGATCTTTTTAACGCGGATTGAACGACAAGTAATGGGATTTCTTTTCCAAAAGAAAATAAAGTCAATTCTAGTCAACAATAGCGAAGGAAATTACCGTGACTTATAGCCACGTTAGTTCATTGGATTCCATAATCGTTTCCCGTGGTACAACAATGAAGTGATAAATTATTTATTGTTTCAACAGCGGACATTACTAGATCAAATAAATGGCACTTTATGGGCTCCATTTGAATTTCAGAAAGTTTTCAGTCAAGCCATATGGCTCGACGGCCTGTTTGTCTTCAACAACGACAATTTATTTTCTCATAAAAATGTTAATATCAAGACATTGGTTATGTTTCCAAGAATATTGCTGTAAGACGTTATAGAACTTCAAGGAATTGTGAACCATATTCCAAGGATACTCTGTGAGCGATTGAACGATACTGTCGCTGTTGAAAAATTAATTGCTGACCATATGAATGAAGTAGTGTTGGGAACTTGAAAGTACAAGCCAATAAAGACATGAAGACTTTTTTGTGCAGTTATTAATATTTTTTGTTATAGTCCATTTCATTTCCTGATCATCAGTTGATTCGTTATTTGTCTTCTGTTGATTTAAATTTTTTTGTTCGTTGAAATATTTGCACCCTTTCGTGCGTTCTGTTCTTGTGAGAAAAGATCCCAAAATTTTGGATGTTGAATTCCATTAGTTCGGACTTCCATTGTCTGATATATTATACAAAAATATATGAAATCTCTGAAAAAACCAATACAAATGACGAATTGAAAAGAATAGCTTGAAATAACAATTAATAAAATAAACAGAAAACCCTGAAATGGAATTGGAGTGAAATAAAATGTAAGTAAAAAAAATTAAAAAATAAAAATTAAACATCAAGAGATTCCAAGCCAAGTTACAACTAACAACGATTCGATTGTTAGTATCCACAGTCGTCTTCGTGTTGTGGAAACTAACAAACGAAACCTGGCTTGGAATCTCTTAATTTCTATTTTTTGTTGTTTGTTTAATTTATATACAAATCATTGAATTATGAAACAACAACAAAAATAAATTAATTACCGCTCCGGAGCGACTTCATTGATTATAGTGGTGCATTTGTTTTTCAGCTATAGAAAAACCCGGAAAAAACTGCAACACCACATCATCTGAAGATCTTGAACTGCCAATGTCCTCTTTTTTAATAAACAAAATGTAGGGTGCCTCCAGAGGCTCCAATAAATTCAAGACATCGCCACAACACTTGGTGATACATATGACTGTCGTCAAACTCAAACCAGTGCGTTTCATCTTTGATCAATGCGTAATAATGACCAGATTCAACGCCAAAACCACAGTGAACAATGATTGCATGAAGATTATAATTGTGGTGTGCTATATTGAAGTGATCATTTATTTCGAATCTTCGTAAGAGTTTGGTGCTTCTGTCAGAGGTTGAATCATGTTTGAAGATCATCATTGTTATTATTAGATTGACTGGTGCGTTAGCTATACTTGTTATAATAGTCAGTTAGTATGGCGCATGTTTGGCAATACAGTTCCATTTTCAGATGATTTAACAATAAGCTTGGCACGGACTTGTTATCAGTCATATTAGAAAACGCTAGTTGAAGTTCAAGAAAATCACATAGATTTTTGCTACCTCTTGAACATTTACTACAAAGTAAACAAGTCAGAATTTTTCCGGCTAACACAAGATGAGATACCTATATAACGAATAGCATACGTATAAAACATGTCCTTGAACTCTCTGAACAATTCGGTTTCTATCTCCTCAATCGTCGCAAATCACAGTTCTTTCATGGGTCTCTTCAATCTTGGAAACAAGAAAAAGTTGCATGGGGCCAAATTATTATTGACCGTAAGACCATGTGGTAATAACTTCTGACACTACGCCACGGTAATTGGAGAAAACAGTGAGCAAAACCTTGAAATTTGATCGAACTTTTTCTGTAGTCTTAGCTTTGCTGGTCTTCCTTATTGATCGGAATTTGAAACGGATCGACTGGAATTTGGTTCCGATGTCGTAACCACATACCATGATTCGTCACCAGTTTTGTCTTTTCCAAGCAAATCTGGATCGCATGGCATGTGCCAACCGATATACCGACATCCTCAACAACTTCTCTAATGGTAATTTGACGATTCTCCATTACAATTTTCTTCACTTTCTCAACATTTTCATCAGTTGTTGATGTGCTGGGGCGTCCAGTGCGAGCGTCATCATTCAGCATGAATTTTATTTCAATAAACATTCGAATCCAGAATATTTGAGGTTTTTTTGATCATGCACTTCTCTCTCAAACGTAACTTTCATCGTAAATATTTTTGGTTTCAGATGGCGTATACAAGTATATCGTTAACATATAGTATAACATAACATATAAGTTAACGGGGTCTCTCAGTCAAAAAATCAAAAACTTTGCTCTACTTTGCCAAGCTTTCGCTTCTAATGGGAAGCTTCTTCAGGGCCTATAAATTATTAAGTTGTTGTTTTTTTTGCCATTGAAAAACATTACAATTCATACTTACAGTAAAAATGAGTTAAAAACAATAAATTGAACATATAAACTGACGGAGAAGGTTGAACATGTATAAGATTTTTTGGTTTTGACAAATGTTATACCTTCTCCGTCAGTTTATATGTTCAATTTATTGTTTTTAACTCATTTTTACTACCCTGAATAAGCTTCCCATTAGAAGCGAAAGCTTGGCGAAGTAGAACAGAGATTTGATTTTTGACTTTTTGACCCCTGAGAGACCCCGTTAATCCATTTTCGACTGTAACTTTGGAAGATCAAGAGAAAAACCCACCAGTTGAACCCAGAACCGCTCATCGGTAAATGCAAATAAAAAAGTCGATATTGTCTTCCACTCACTCATTGGCCATGTTTATCTTTCCATCACTTCACTCCAACTCTGAAGAAGGAGCTCTGGTAATTCGCATTTCCGCGGAACAGACATAATATATCCTAAACGGACAATAGTCAGCTAATTTTGCATGTCGCTAACGCTGTGCGCCAAATTAGTTGTAAATCTGCTGCAGTGATGGATGCTCGGTTTGCCCGAACTGTCAAGCTCCCATGAACAACCTCGGTTCATCCTTCCGATATCGTGCACGTCGTCCTGATGGAATGTTGCCAAGTTTCAGGGCAGAAATTTCAGTCTCGTCTCCAGGAAAATTCAGTCAGACCACTCGAAATACTGATTGATGTGAATAAAAATTATTTTGGAGTCTATTATCGAGAGTTCAAGGTCACCTAAATCAAGCTCGAAGTTCTAGCTATTAGTCGAAAGAAATTGAATGGCAATAAGAATAATAATTATAATGATAGGTGATTTCCACAGTCCCCTTCTCTTCTGCATCTCACTATTGCCATTATCCGTTGTACTCAGAAATACTCGAGGGTATAACTGTGGTACCCCCGGAAACCAGAGGCACAAGGTCACCCATTTGTTTTATATGGATGATCTTGAACTTTATGTCTCTGGAGAGAAGGATCTCCATCAGTCCTTGAGGGTGGTAGAAGAGTACACGCATTCTATCGGTATGAAATTCGGGATAGACAAAAGTGCAATGGTCCATCTCAAAAGAGGACGATGTGGGGACTATGGAGAAGATGTGCAGTTCGTAGATGGAAGCATCCTATGCCTTTTGGATGCCGGAGAGATGTATACTAACCTCGGGGTGGAACAACGCCACTCACAAGAGGTAACAGCAGTGAAGAACTCTCTCCGCGGCAAGTATCAGCACAAACTTTGACAGATTTGGTCATCGGAACTGTCGGGGAAGAACAAAGTTGCTGCAACAAATATGATTGCCGTTCCAATCTT
>WOGO01005008.1:2204-12791 GCA_015342085.1 Leptinotarsa defecta | reverse complement strand
CCGATAAAAAAACGATTAGAAAAATTTTACAGGAGGAATTACACATGACAAAGGTATGTGCAAAGTTGGTGCTAAAAAACCTAACTACTGATCAGAAGCTCTTGCGTCAACAAGTTTGCTCAAATTTCCCTGAAAGGTTAGAAGAAGATCCCGGACTGGTGAAAAACATTATTACTTGCGACGAACCGTGGATTTTTCAATACGATGTTGAAACAAAGTGGCAATCGATGCATTGGAAGACGCCTGAATCGCCCAAAATCAAAATAGCAAGGATGTCCAAATCAAAATTCAAAGCAATGTTGTTCGTTTTTTTCGACATTAACGGTATCGTGATTACTGAATGGGTTCCAGAGGGTCAGACTGTCAACCAGACTTACTATTTGTCAGTTTTAGCAACACTGCGAGAACGAGTTGATAAGAAACGGCCCGAATTGTGGAAGAACAACTCGTGGATTTTGCACCAGGACAACACACCTGCAACACCTGCACATAACATGCTATCTATGAAGCGCTATCTGATAAACGCACTCCAGTGCTCGAACAAACGCCGTACTCGCCAGGTTTGGCACCGTGTGACTTTTTTTTGTCTCCGAAGATAAAGTCTGTTTTGAAAGGGGCCCGATTTGGGTCGATGGATGGAAAAAACGTATGAAAAAGTATGGCGAGGGGAGAGGAGTATATTGAAGGGAAGGATTCGAAGGTAGAATCATTTTTCAATAAAAACCTTTTTTGTAACCAGTCTCGTTGTTTAATAGTATGGTGTGTGTCTGGTTTGAGTGTAGTAGTCTGTAATTTATTTTGTAATTTTGCTTTAAATTCAACTGACTATTCCTAAAACAATCATTTATATAATTGTCAAACGGGAAAATAAGGGATTTGATTTGATTCACCTATCTGCGCGGGTTCATAATACTTTACCGTATCCACTTTATAAGCTTGGTTGTTGCCCTAAACTTGTATTGATCAAACGGAAAGAGTATTTTTCCGATAAATAAAAGAGAACACAAATAGTTTTTCAATGTGCCATATTTGCAAATCATCTGTTAGTTCAGGGACATGAGTTCATTCATGACCATGACGCTTTATAGCTGATAGACACGGGTTTGGATCTCGTAGAATGATTGGGAATCAATAAATTCAAGAATAGACAATTCTCCTTTGCTGAATATGTTTTCTAATTAGAGAGAACCAAATCCGATTGATAGGCCCTTGTCGAATGAAACTTATAGCAGCAAATGTTTCGTCTGCCACTGCGGCAGACATCTTCAGTGATATATGCGAGTAGAGTCGTTGCTGAAACATTTGATCATGTTCTATTCAAATCCCTGTTCTATAAAAACTAATATCAAGACTCAAATAAAATTTTGTGAAACTAGCGAGAGTGTAAATGATGAAAAATTAATCTTATAAAATATGTCAAAATGGATGATACAAATGTGATACGCATATATACAGACGGCTCAAAAACCAAAGAAGGCTCAGGATGTGGAGTGTACTCCAGATCCTAAGGATTGAGTGGGAAATGGGAAAAAATACGACCGTGGTTCAAAAGGAACTGTCTGGTATCTCAATCGCCACAAAAGAAATAACCAGGAATGGAATTTCTGGCAAAAACATAACAATCTGCACTGATAGCAGAAAGCCCTATTAGCTTTGAAAAGAAAACGTGTTACCTCGGGGCTAGTACTAGAGTGTCAAAGCCAAAGCTTCGGTGGATAATAACATTATCCTAAGGTGGATTAAAGGGCACGACAGGAGTAAAGGTAATTGCATTGCCGACTCTTTAGCCAAGGAAGCGGCTGGACTGAGAATTTTAGAACCCAGTGGCACATACGGGAACGTGAAAACCTTCATAAAGAAAACACATTTCGAGAAATCAGTACATAGAAATTTATATCATGTGGTACAGCCTTTTTGGCAGACCCCGCATTAGTAAAAATTATTGTCTGTAGCATTTTTCAGATGAGACCCAAGATTCGTCGCGACAGTAGTTGTTTATGAGCAAAAATCATGAAAATCCACTCGAAGTTCCTGACTATATTTTGAATAAATCACATCCTAACGAGCCTTCCATGTAAACTAGAATTCATCTCGGTATTCGAAGCAAGCACGACGAAGACGATGCGACAATCGATACCCTGATGTAGGTTGGGTTGAGGTATGAGAGGTGGCCCACTTACCAAAAGCGCATGTTTGTGCTATGTTGCCACTTATTTCACCGTTTCCCTAAAACTGCTACCTGATTCGAACGACGCGTTACCAGCTGTACAAATATTTTGAGCGTGCCGGTAGTCCGCTGATTCATAAATGAGTTATCGACCTGCAAGGAAATGGTTCTCTTCAACAATTCCAGATCCTCACTTCTTAATTGACATCATTTCTAGGAATATTTGTTTACTAATGAATCAGTTTGGTGGACGGTGACTTTCCAGATGATCTGAAAGAGTCGGTAATAGGTGTATACGTGCTGAATTCCATCACAATTTTGAAATTTTTGAAACAATTTTTTTTAGTTGGAGTTGAAAATGTTTTTTCTTACCATTCACTGTTCACACGTAAACCCCTGTAGCCTTAGCTACTAGTTCTTGAACTTTCAAAGTTGAAAAACAATATTGGTTACAATTTCACTCATCATCATTATTACTCCTAACTTTCGTAAGAGAAACTCTCATTCTACCCGCCTTTACACATTTCAAAAACAACTTACAGTTCACCACACAGTATAATTTCTCCCCTTACTGTACTACCACGATGTTCACTACATGAGTTCCTTGATGTTAATGAGCTCTCGCCACACTGTCGGCTGATCTAATGCACATCCATATTTAGAGACACAGCTAGCTTTGCCAAGCAAAGACTTGTTATGTCCGGTTCGTAAACTAGTTTGAAACAAAGTTATGAGCTCTGTTCTTATCTAGTTGCCTTGCAGTGGAATCTACAGTGGAAGACAGGGGATGATTTTCGATGGCTGTCGCAACTGACCACCTTTGGGAGCCTCGCCTTATCTTAGATATTCTAGAATAATCCTGTTCCTAATGTACAGAAAGTCATTCACGCGTTTTTCAAGTCAAACTAATAAAACATGTTGCATCGTGGTTCTTTATTTCACACAAAAAAAGTACAAACTTTAACCCAACCCTGGTATCTTATTGATGATCCCCGAAATTCCAAGTTTTCCCTTCTTTGGCGCACCTTTTTCGTCGATATTTATGTAAAACAATCCTTCGGCTTCTCTTGTGGTATGTTCTCCCATAACAACTTTCTTATTTCCATTGCAAAGACTGGCTGCTGCCCATAAAGGATTGCTGCACGACGTTGCTTGGTATTTTCTGTTTATGATTGTCTTACTGTAAATACTATGCGCTTTTCCGTGACTGCAGACAACTAAAAAATAGAATAATTTGACGAAATTTGCATTAAAAATGCAGCGAAACTATCACGAGTATCATTAAACAAGTTGGAGACGGTCAGTCTAGCTCTTATCATATAGTGATAAGCTGAAGAGGGACAAAAAATCAAAAAATCATAATTTGCAAAAAAATTAACAATAGAATAATTTTTTTTTGAGATAGGAAGCTACAAAAACAAGTGACATTGAAACAACCAAAACTTCTGAATCAAAAAATACTCTCCAACTATTCAGCGAAATGGAACGAGGTACAAACTATATACAGAGTGTTCATATCATTTTTTTCACTCACAAGATTCGAAAATGTTGATGTCATAACAACCAGGCTGTACAGGTCCGCCATAATTAACGTAGTAATCTGCGTTCCCAAAAGGTATTGAATACCCTAGAAACCCAGCATTAGTGTGGATACCGTCTACGTAGGCGGCATCTTCCCTGTTGATCCTCAGATGTATCGGTAACGGAATGGGGAATTCAAAAAGTGGACTGGCAGCATCCAAACCTAAAAACAGTAGTTCCACACAAAATTATTTGAAAAAAATGTAGAAGCATATGTTAGGAATCGCACGTTAAAAGGTGAGACCTCAGCTTGCACAAGTTCCGACTTCTGAGAGTTGTTCCTAGGTGGGCGATACAAAGTCGGTTGAATTAGGAAAGAGTTGACGATTTCAGATTTTATTCATTTGGAGTTTTAAAATTCAGGAAATTAGGATAACATCTGTGATAATTTTCATTCTGATGCACTAACCAAGGTTTTATTTTTTCCAACTCACCTGTTATTCTACCGACCTTCAACCCACTGGTCAATTCCTGTATGTGTTTTCCAGCAAATCCCGATATTTGTGCCCCAAGAGAATGTCCAATCAAATGAACATTTCTCAAGAAATCAGTGTTGTTGTTGATTGCGTTCATAACGAATTGGCCAACAATTTCTCCGATTTTTTTCGTGCCTCGTGCAGAATGTAAGTAATGTTTGGTTGAATGAGGCGACCAATCCACTCCGTATACGTGGTGAACTCCTATTTTATGGTAGGATTTAGCCATGTCTTTCACAAAATCTTGATCTCCTAGAAGAACCGCAAGAAATATAAAAGCAACTGTATCGGGAAAATTCCTTTAGATTCTTGAGTACCAGGTCAACAAGCAAGTGGAAAAATGATAAAAACTCAATTAAACTCGACATGTAATATAATACAGTTGTATTTTAATTATTTTCAATCGCACGTAAGCTTGGGGATCCACTAAGGTTTCACTGTCTCCATCTATCGTAAAATGTCATTATCCAAGTACAGTAACTGGCTTTGTCGAAAATCTGAAATTACTTGTAATTGGTGTGAGCCTAAATAAAATCTTACGGTTGAATACACCCACTCCCTACTCCCTAGGAGCCTAACCCTAACCTAACCTGAATAACACTCACATGCAAGAAGACATATTTGCAGAAGGTTAACAATATACTAATAAACTACTTGCAAATGTCATTGTACGTGTCATTCTACCTGCCAAATGTCAACCTAACCGAACCTTACCTGAACATAACTTACTTACAAGAAGAAGACATATTTGCAGAAGGGCCACAATATACTAATGAACTACTTGCAAATGGCATATCATATCGGTGGGTAAGTATGGATATTATCAGAACAGTGAGAGATATAACTGAGGAAATTGAAGAAGAAGAAGAAGATGTAGCCAAATTGGTTCACTGGGCATCACAATTGATGACTAACTTCAATAGGATTTTTCACCTCGAAAAACTGTGCAAAAATTATCAAATTAACTTCACCTGAAAAGATGTCTCAGTCGTCAAACTTTACTAACATCCTGCCACTGGTTATTCCATTCTCACTTAATGTATGGAACGCTATTATGAAGTAAATCCTCACATGTTCAAAACGCCTTTCTCATACAGAAAAAAGGTATTATACTAGTAATAAAAGCTGGAGCTTTTTTCAATAAACCATGCAAACTCCTCTTAATTTTTTATGAAGTTCTGCCGTTGCCTTAGGTTTTTATCTTTGCCTATCCAATTTGTTAGAAATTCGTGAAATTTACTTCTGGGGCCACCCGTATCATAAATGTGTCTCTCATGCATAATATGATTGAATTGAGTTGTCTATATTTCTCTCTAAGAGATGACAATGAATATAAAACGGTCTTAGGTCGCCTAGGCTCTGAATCTAAGGCTATCTAAAAACTACGGTGGACTTCAAACTCAAGGCCACCTAAAAACGCCCAAAAAGGGCGTGTTACAAGCTTTGATAATTCAGACGATCTCGCAGAAACATTATGTTCGGTAGTTTTGAAATTCACTCGCAGATCTACCCCAAAAATTTGACCTCCTTGGTACTTTCTTTTGAAGCTAGTAAGGCAAAGCGCCTGCTTTGCCTTTCTAGCACGTTATCAAAACTATTAAACATTACTTCAAATATTGGTAGGCTTCCTTTCACCTTCTTACCTGAGGACTGCCAGCCATGTACAACGAACTTGATTGGTGCATCCTTATCGACGTGGTAGCCATCACAATTCAAATTCAGAGGGATTGTAGAGCCATCTGGTTGGTACAAAAGGAACGTCACATGTTCTGTTAAAATTTCCTCGAAGGAAAAGTTATTCACCAATTCGACAAGTTGGCCTGAGGTTACGTTGAACAGTTTTTGCAGAAAAGAGTCGGGAGTTGGCAACTTCAAGGATTTAAACGGATTAGGTAGAGAGAACTGACCTGTAACATTGAAGGAAATGGAAATATTATGTGGAAAAACTGTATATCTGTTTTTCTTCAACAATTTATTGAACATCTATTTTTTCAACAATTCTTGCGACCCTTCGCCTCAAGAGTATTTTTGTTTTCTATACAATAACATTTATTGTTTTGAATTTTGATAAACCGGTTGCAGAGTCATTTTGGTATATGAATTGAATAGGATTAAAACAGCAGCTTATCACATGGTCACTTGTCGTACAACTTTTAGAAGGATTTCGATCAGTGATTGTTTATCACAATTATTCAATATATTGTCTGAACTAGCACAGAACTCACATTGTGGACTAGTATTTATCAATATTTTAATTAACTTTATATTGTCAATGTCGAGTTGTGTTATTTATAGACAATTTTGAATTGAATTGTATTGTTTGAGACTCGTCAGATCACTGGAAAAGTCAATACTGTTTCTGTAACTCACAATCTGTTACTAAATTTTAAAATGTCACACTATAACTTTTCACATAACTCATGACTACCAGACTCAAACGTATCATATAAAAAAGTAATAGGTATTGATTTGGAAATTTCCAGGTTGAAAATGTATGCGTTAGTTTCAAACTATGAACTGAACTTCATCAAGAATATAAAAATTTTTTCTAAAAATACTCACTAGACTGCTAAGCACGGATATTATACAAGGTTTGTTCAAATAAATTAGGTAAATTTTCAATTTTTTCAAGTTGTTGAGGATGTCGGCATCAGGAGTTCTTGCCAAATGGTTCTACGGTCAATTGATCATATCTTGAAGTTATACGCCGCTTGCGAGAAGCAATACGAAGAAAACGTCCGGTATCGTGGAAAAACTCATGTCTTCCACATCAACATAATGCACATGCTCATTTTTTGGCCAAAAACATCACCGTAATCATGCCTCAGCCACCGTAATCACCAGATTTGGACCCTTAAGACTTTTTTCTGTTCCCAACATTGCAGAAACTCATGAAAGGACAGCGTTTTGCGACGATTGAGAAGATAAAAACCAAATCGCCGAAAAAGCTCAAAGACACACACACAAGTGCATATCAGACCTACTTCGAGGGTTGGAAAAGATTCTGGCACAAGTTCATTATATCTAAGGGGGGCTACTTCGAAAGGGGCAAAACAGAGATTGATAAATTAATAATATTTTTTGAGAAAAACTAAAATTCTCCTCATTTTTTCAACGGACCCCGTAATCGATATTTGCCATGGTGCTAGATGTGTAATTTTTCTAAGATTCGCCATTCTTGAATGAAAATATATCTCAACAACTAGGTATCAAACTTCATCTTTATATTTTCACAGGCTTGATAAATAATAAACTTTTTGTGATTTTCAGGGATGCCTATGCTTATTATTACAATGTATGAAAACCGACATTTTCTTTCCGACAGAATTTCTATGGAAAACTTACCTGAAACTAAGGAAACGAATGTTAAAACTACATTCAGTTTCTCTATCAACAACATTGTGTATGTTTAATGTCACTACTGTTTTTAACACGCAAAAAGTTCCAATTAGTAACTTTTTTTTTTGCGATAGTCCGCCTAATTGATCATATCTTCAACATTCAAATAAGTGTCGGAACTAAATTATTTTTATCGCTAATTCCTGAACAAATGTGTATAATTGGATGCATCAGGCTGATAAAGAAACAAATGCAAAACTCCCTTCTTTTCCTTTCACCGCAAAAGTGAAGTCATTACATATAATAATTGACCTTATGATATCCTTGCATCTTATGATCACAATATCAGTTCTTGACGACAACTCATATCCGACTTAGATATAATTGTAATTCATTTTTCAATCTCTTGACGAACACCGTTTTACGTGAGTTCGCTTTTTTCCATTATCAATCAAAAGACTCAGGGGGATACCTGTATTTCTTTTTTTATTGGTGGAGTAAAATTTCGTATCTACCTTATTACAAACTTTTTTGCCAAGCACCATAGACAAATCGTTAAGAGGAGTAAATCACCTCATTTACTGAATATTTCTTTCCAGGATAATATTTCCACCCCCGTAATGAACAGACTTTGAAAGTCCTATTTGATTATACCTAACTACACTTTGTATGACTTTCATTGGCTTATCAACTTGAAATGCCTGGGTTGCGTTAATAAATCGGATTTCAACTGACTTTAAAATGAATGAAATAGTCATATGTATGTACCAAAAGAGTCAAGTAGTTGTTGCCCAATGACATGCCTGAACATCTATATTATGAGTGCATATAAAGTTCAATACCATATCTACTAGCCCAGTGTATTGTATTCGAGAGTATTAAACAGCAACTGCTAATAATACTAATAATTATTCAACTGAACTACTTACCTTGTAGATAGAAAACAACTCCAACTGACGACTTTACTAAAAGATCATTCAACAACTTTTCACCAATAAAACTGAAATGGGCTAATTTGAATCCAAAAGACAGCTTTGTTTTCAATAAGCTAACTTAAATCGAAAGTACCATTATAATATTCTACACCTCCGATCCGTATAGACGTGCGCCAGGTCGATCTGAACCGAACACTACAATACCTCGCATACAAATCGTATGCGAGGTTTTTAAAACGCCTGATAAAGGAATTCTGAAGCGTAAATTCGTCATCTGCGCCTGTGCGAGTCATAGCCGGTAAGAAAGTGAACAAACTGTAAGCAGATTATTACAATTAGGCTGGTTCTAGTGAATTTTGAAGCGTATGAATCAACTTTCTGTTGATTCAACCACCATTCGAACGCTGATTATCTGGGCTTGCTACCTCGTCATTGCTAAACTCGGTAATGAGTTGAAACAACCACCATTATTAGTGAATTATTGATAGCAACTGCCAGAATCGAAACTATAAAATCATATTGTTTTTGTGTGAAAACTAAGCTTTGCCAAATCAAGTCTTAAGCTATGAGCAGTAGTTTTTCTAAAAACTTCAATATCGATATTGGGTGAATCGTGTTTCATTTTGAGGTTATACAGATCCCACAATATCTGCATTGTAGATACTGGAACCTTGGTGGACACAGAATAGTTCCTTGCGGAAGTCCCACTCTTATTTCAACATAAACTATCTTTCAGTTAACTTTTCCATTTCCAATAGCTAGAATATAATTTGAAATTTTTAATGAAACACCCGAAAAAAACAATATTAAATTAACTGGTTTAGTGATCGAATAATTTTTTTCAAAAAGGGTTAGTTGGGGAACGAACTATTTTTTATTAAAAACATGTTTTCTTGCCAACCTTTCGAATTTGATTGAATTCTTCTTCAGGATTTTGTGACGATGAATTTTCATAAACATAACTCCCACACAACGTATGATACATAATAAAAATAAAAAACAGTGAAATGACTTCATCTATGATTCTGATAAGGTGGTGTCCGTCTTTATCAATGGCAGAGAAAATGGGAATGAAAAAAGGGGGAGTTATCCAGGTATTCAACGGAATATGATGTATTAAGGCCATTGACATCCGTTTTAGTGTTGACAGTATTGCATTTGAGGATATGTATCATTTCGCTCAAAAGTCTTTTGGATAAATATGGTCGAACATCTAGAACAGTCGGACCTACAAAGTAAAAAATGTATTCATGTTCCACAACGGCTGTAGGGTTTTTGCTATTTTAGTTTCTTTGAGTCTCTCATGTGTTCTGAAACTCGTGTTTCAAAAGATCGTCCGGTTTGACCAATATACCATTTGGGACAACTTTCATAGTTCATTTTGTTTAAAATTTCTCAACTAAGAGATAATTGATTTACCCGAATGCTTTTAAATATTTTTTTGTACAAATTTGTCATCTGAAAATTTCTAATTGGCATCTAATTGGCCAAAACCATATTTTAATATGGAGTCTTCAAATAGGCCAAAACTTACATTTCACCTCTATGAGCAGGAGTAATTTCAAACAAACCTTCAACATACAAAACACTTTATTAATAATTATTAAATACTTGTTCATCAACAAGAAACTTTCCAAAAAGGGTTAGAAAAGGTTTTTAATTCAGAGTTTTTTGAGATTGTTGATGTATGCATTCTAAATAAATCTAGCTGAGAAAGAAGCAAATCAAATTAATTATGGAAAAAAATAAATAAAATCCATGTGGCATTCCTCAACTCTTCTGCTGCTGTTGAGCCAACTTCAATTCAGCTATTTCCACAATAGCATCCCGGATTTTGCTCTTTTCCAAGCCAAGATACTGGATTTTCTCCATTTGTTCCGTCACAAATTTTGTTTTTCGCTGAAAATAGTCTTTAGCAGCTTCGATATCCTGAAAGTGAACATATTTCTGAATGTTTCGATAAAAGGCATCCATTAATAGTTTAAAATTGTTATCTAGATCTGACTCAGATATAATGCACCTGCTCGCTGGCCAAAAGCAACACAGTAATCATGATTCAGCCACAATATTCACCAGATTTAGCTCCATG
>WOGO01005007.1:0-12792 GCA_015342085.1 Leptinotarsa defecta | reverse complement strand
ATACTTGGAGTAACTTTGAAGATGTTTCGATTCATAGTGTCGTTTAATGTTATAGTCTTTGAGAACAGCTATGGTTTCATTACAAATTAAACATAGCGCCTTATTACTGGACTCAATCACAAAATACTGAAAGTTCCATTTTTCTTGGAACGTTCTGCATTCACTGTCGATTTTTCGCTTCTTTTCCATACTAACAAATCACACATAAAAACAATAAGTCAAATCAAAATACTTTTATTGACGGGTGTTACTTTATTTCACAATAGACAGTTTCGCTTCCTTCGCCTTTCCTACGCAGACTAACTCGCAGTTGCGCCGCTAGCCTTTTTATATGCAATTATTACTGCCATCTCGAGGTGATCGGAATACACTAGCTAGAACCAGAACTTTCTCGAACCAACGCGGTAATTCCAAATATTTAATTACGCCTAATGCCACCTAGCGGGTAGCTGAAAAAGATAGTACATAGTACCACTACTCGCCACTAGATGTCGTTAAGTGTCACAATACACAATAATAATTGAAATGCAAAAAAAGCGTAAGTTTGCTTAGGTCACGCACTTTGCGACTATCCTAGTCTAGAAATATAGTTAAGGGCAGAAATTGGCCCTTGGAACAAACTGAAAAAATCATTATGGCCCGAAGGCTTCAAAGTTTGGAGACCCCTGATCTAGCTCAAACACTGACAAAAGACAACGGTAACGTAAGATAAAAAGAACCAAGCATAATTCTAGCAGAGTAGAGGTAAGTCGTTTTCCAATTCCTTTGTCTAGTGACACAGTTATTAGTGTATCGAATGTTATACCAGAATTGAATCCATTAATAGACAATGTAAACATTTGGATTGATATTATTGATCATCACGCGAAGTTATTTGAATGTCCGGAATATCAAACTATTCAACAGACATTAAGTAAATTACGAGACACTGCTAAAATTTGGTATGAAAATTCAGTTGTGAATGATAGAAATTGGCCATCTTATAATTAGGAGAATTGGAAAGTCAAATTATTAGAGACTTTCCATTAAAAAAGGGATATGCATAGTGGCGTTGGCTTTGACTAGAACTTCCTTTTAGTAAATATAATTTATATGGAGGTTCTTTTCTCTAATTCCTGAACCTTCGAATGACAATGACGTATATATGAGGTGAGTCAAGTAAAAGTTTGGACTTTCATATTAGGTTGTTTGAAAAATGTCCTTTTTTATGAGTCTATTTTGAACTGTAACTGTAACTGTAAACTGTAATAAGTAAATACTTATTTAATTTAATCGAAAATAGCGTCATTTCAATCATTTCACTTTTGCCAACGTAACATCAGTCGATTAATTCCGTCAGCTTGAAAATTGCCTGCTCAGGATTCGATGGAATCGACGAAGACCGTTTTTGGCTGGTCCCGATTGGTAATAGTTATACTGGTGAGAAAGTGCTTGAAAAGATGGTAGTTGGCGAAAGGTTTGGGGGTATAGTCGATCGTTCAAATTGTGGGGCATCCACTTATAGAGCTTTTTGACATTTTCAGTATGTTTTAAACCATCAAAAACCACATGGGATCCTAGGTCTCCTGCCATCCCAGGATCCTCATATCATCGTCCTGGAATACTCTAGGTTGACCACTTCGGGGCTCATATTCAGGGCTAAAATCTCTGGAATGAAATTTTGCAAACTAACTTCGAACAGTGTGTTCATTAAATGCCTGGTCAATTTTGCGGGCCACTTGGCAGCTCTTTGGTTCAATCTGAATTCGTAAAGAAAAACTGGCCTAAAATCGCTTAACGACATCATATAGTTATTGGCTAAATAGACGCAAAAAACTAAAAATTGGAAAAAAAAACAGCAATAATTTATATAGGGTATATCAGGACACAGTAAAGTAAATATTTATTAAAATATGAAGCTACGAAAACACATGACATTAAAACAGACAAAAATTTTGAAACAGCATAATAAAATCATTATTGGCGTCAATCACAATTACAAAATAACTATGTGATGGAATTGGCCGATACTTGGTGAAAATCCATAATGTAGGTATTCAAGTAACACTTCATTGTGAGATTTCACTGAACATTCACAAAACCGCAACATTTGTTTCATTATACAACCGCTTCTTCAGACATGTTCGTTGAAACTGAAGTGCCCGATAATTAACCGCTTAAAAAAACATTTTGAATAATTTTATCATAGTTTAGGTATGAAATAATTACAATTTCAAACATGTGAAAAGATATTTAACAAACTCATTTGAATGCACATATAATTTAAGAAAAATTACTTGAGTTTTCATATCAACTAGTTATCTATTTCAACATTATGGAATGAGTTTCCAACCTCTCTCTTCCAAATGCAATATGTCATAGTCATGATTGAACTCATGCATTTTTGCCAAAATATGATTTGTAAATGTGGAATTGGTCTTCATATTCAAGAAACTACTCCTATGTTCTTTTATTCTTTGGAAGAAAGTTCTCTCCGTTTGATCAATATAAAGTTTCGGACAAAAACCATGTCAACTTGCATATCCTTCAGGTGATTTTTCTTCTATTACATGTCCAATGAATTTGTTTATTAGTCATTAGGTAAGTAGAATGCCACATTAATCAAAATGTTGATTGATATAAAGCACTATCATTTAATGAAACACCTAATGTGGTTTTGTAAACTGTTCGGTGAAAATCTCACAATGAAATGTTACTTGAGAATGAAATGTTACTTGAGAATGAAATAACTCATTTACTTTTCGTTCAAGTTGTGTATGCAGTTATAGTGGGTTGGGGTTGTTTTCATACAAACTTACAAGTCTTCTTTAAAGAAAAAAAATTGCATTGACAAGTAAGCAACTTCAATTGAATATGAACGGTCAATTATCATCAATGCATACAAGGTGCATATTATTATCAAGAAACTGTCACCAACTCTCAAATCTACCAAACAGATTGATTTCACCTATTAGGGGCTGCAGGAGACTTGGGCGTCTAAAAGACGAGGGTCTGATAATTATTTTCAAATTGTTGTTCAACAATTTTTCACATTCCATCTACTATAAATCCTTGAATATATTTAAATTATATTTCAATAACCTCATTATTTTCAAGTTCATTTGCCATAATTACCCGCAGTAACATATCTTAAAAAGAAAAACAGCAAAACAGAAATATCACATATTTTTTTAATAACAATATAATTTTTATTAATAATAATATACACAACAAAACTCTTTATAGTTCCTAAGGAATGTAAAACAATATTATCTAAAAAACGTTATTATTTGTCTATCATTGTATCAATAACAAAAGCACCGTGAATAAAAGTTATGAAGTAACCATCCTTCCTCCCAAAAACCCATAAAATATATTATATTAACCTTATAAAAAATCATTTTCACTTTGATTTACTTGAAGCTTGTTGTTGACGCCTTTGATTTGCTATGTAGATAGTCCAAAAGAACCCCATTAAGTTTGTAGTGAGAACTCGCAACTGGAAGTGAAAAATTAAAATTAGTTTCAAGTTGGAGATATCACGTGTCATTAGCAAAAATTCAGTTGTTTTGCAGTATTTTTCATGGTTTTGTAATAAAAAATTACAGGAGGAACATAAGTTATTTTTTCACAGATAATTCTTACAAAAACAACAATGTACAAATGATAATTCAATAAGAGAATTTGAGAAAATTACAAAAGTCCGCCCATTAGGGACAGAAATTTACAATAAAAATTTGACAAAAGACACCCAGACTCATTTTATACTTCATAGAAATGTTGGTTTCTTTTAAATAGACTGGTTTTGATTCATTATACTGAAATAAATCTTTCATAAAAGTGGAATTTTTATTTCTTGATACATCTCACCAGTCTGTTTAATTTTGCGCCCTCTGTGCACATTTTGGCACCTTCTTGCTATGGCTCTACTCAAATAGCGGATGAAATATGTATACAAATAAACTAATCCCATCATTCAATGTCCAACATTTATTATTGCCAGTTACATAAAGTTATTGGCATCGCTTTGGGCTTTGCCAAACTAACACTGAACATCTGGATGGCAAGAAGAGTTATGGACTTCTGGCAGAATATTTCAGGATTGGCTCACTCCAAGGCGTTTATTCACCCTTCGAAGCTTGATTTCAAACAGTTGTTGGACTACAGTAGGGATGAACTACGATGTCAAACAGGCCTTCTTACAGGTCACTGGCATTTGAATCATCATATGCAAGAGACTTTGACTGTCGGATGACAGTGTGTGTCGCCTCTGTCTAGAAAATGACGAAACAGCAGAGCATATACTCTGTGCCTGCCCGCTGTGGACCGAATCAGGTTCTATGAGTTCGGCAGATCCGTACTCTCACCATCTGACCTGAAAGAACACTCACCATACAAACTAATCGACTTCGTTAAGAAGCTGGATTTATTCGGGCAAGTGTGCCACAATAAACCCTTTTGGGTTGCGGTGGGGGGTCGAATAGACCCACTCACTTACGACCTACCTACCTATACTTGACGAGTAAATAATTCAACACGCATCTATTTGGTCTGTCGTTGAATATAAAATCTACTCTTTTGATAGAATAAAATTCGAACAATTTTCATTATTTGTGATATTTTGGAATTATTCCATATTCCATTTGAATTCCATGCTTTTAAAAATAATACAATAAAACACTTGCTTGATACTGACAAAATTGTATTTCAAAATGAACTGCTAGAGAATGTTTCTCTTATATTTGTTATTGACAGGAACATCAAAAAATAATCAAATAATTGATTTTCTAATGATCTGACATATTGAGTGATATATTGCAATAAAATCTGTTAAAAAATGTTTTTTTGTTAACCAGCTGTCTCCCCCTATGAATGACAACTCTGAAAAGTCTAAACTTGTGCGGGTTAAGGACTAACGAGATCTTTCCTTTTAACGTGTGATTTCTAACACGGGTTGGACGATAGGAAGTGAAAATCGATCATCCGGCCTTGCGGTTCAAATCACCGCTTCTCACAGCGTTCGATTGACTGAATGAAACAGATCACCCACATCAAGCAATCAGGCTGCAGTCCCACCTAACTAGCTGAGATTCTTGAGTTTACTAGAACATGAGGCCACAGTGGAATGTTTTTATGTAGGCTATATTTCAATCACATTTTTTTTATAAATATTTCAATACCCAACATTTATCGAGGGGTCACAAAATATTATTAATAATGTTTCACATCTGCCAGGCGTCCCGTTACGGCTCTCATTTCTTTGTAATTAATTGTGTTTCTCTTTGTCATTTCCTTTCAGTAGTGACACATGATTTCGACAGAAACTATAAACTTTGTCTTCTTCTTATTTCCTGAAATAATTCTTCTGCTCTCTGGATGACGACCTAATCTCTTCGAAATATTCAGTCAGTTGTGATTGTCAAACCAGAGAGAGCGCTTTTATAAAATTACAGTTAATTTGAATCCAAGAGAATATTGAGCTTTATATCGATTTCGAATATTCTCCAGTTATTTAAAAAGATAATACTTTTGAGCATGAAATCTTGAGATCTATATGTTAATCATTTTGGAGTTAGTTTATCAGCCGAGATATATTTATCATTCTGATATTATATATTTATTACTCAATATGTCATGGTATGCAAAACAAGTAGTGTCACCTAGTTATCGTTTATCAATCATTTATCCGCGACTTTTTTTCACTGTTTCAAATCTGGCGGGCTACTCCCTGGGATCTCCATTCTCAGTTTCCAAAACTATCAAAATGAGAATCACAATTGACCAACAAGACTAGTTAATTAAAAAAAATATACATGAAGATCATTTGAATTATCATCGTTAAGCCATGAAAATCACCCACTCCATGACAGATGTACTTCACTTTGCGAATAATTTTCCAGACAATTCCATTTTTGATGTCTTACACCTGCTCATATTTGAAGGGTTGGAAAATCGTTATTCAGCACACGACACAAATCCCAGCACTGTAATCTGTGAAGACACTGACTGAGTTTTTTCCCCCTCCAGGGAGCGACTTATTACACTGCGTCTTTTTATCATTGTATTTCTCAGATATGGAGGGTGGTAATTCCGACAGCGGTCGTAATACGAATATGTAAGTGTTTGAGCGAATGAGAAAAGGTTGGTGTTCACAGGATCTGAAGTAATTTCGTAACTTAAGTGGATTTATTTTTGTTTCCAGTTCGCATTGACAGTTTATTTTCAGTCGCGTATTATCATTGCCAATAAAACGAGGATGCTTGATGTATTTAAAAAAGATTCAATAATAATAATTGCTTTTATTGATAGGAAACAAAATACAAAGAAAAATATCTACAGGCCGCATTTTTTAGCTGATACCACTATTGCTATCTCAGAAACGGTAGATCCTAAAAGGACGGTTGAACGGAACAAAAGTTGCCTATTTAGGGATGCAACACACTGGTATTTTCAGATCTATGAAATCATCAACAGTTTCTGAGATATTTGCAAAAAACTGAAATTGACAGATTTAATTTTTTTGCTCTATCGCGTCCATTTTCGAAAATATCAAAAATGACAGAATAACTTTTTATACCATTTCATGTGCTTTATAATCTGGGTGAAATCATTTTTCAATTCAACGTTTCGTTGAATTGAAAAATGTACCTGTACCTGTACCTGTACCTGTATATTTATTTATACATATTCATAGTCATCATAATTACAAATTCGTTGACATATCATAACATATGTATTGCTCGACGTTTTTTCCCGGAACCACATCATCAATATTCTATCATTTAATTTTTTTTTATTCAATGAGGAATCAAATATCAAACTATTATTGTAACACATAGTTAACAGTATCGTTAATACATCACATTGAAAAAAGACAGTTGCGAAAGAAAATGTAACGAAATAATGAATGATAGAAAATGAACACCATAACGGAATGTCTCACAATACATTTTTCAAGTTACCGTCTCACGCGATATTGCATCAAATGTTCAAATTGTCTTCCATCATTTCTTAAACAAATACTTGCTCTAGAAATAGTGTGCTTGTGGCAGTTCTCTAACATCTGTGGAGTGATAGCGATGCAGGCACTCCTTATTGAATCTTTCAATTCTTCAATCTGGATCAATCTTGATCTTTTATGAAGCCCCACAACAAAAAATCTAGAAGAGAAAGGTCCGGTGAACGAGGTGGCCATTCAATAGGACCATTATTTCCTATCCACCTTCCTGGCATAGTTGTATTGAGTAAATCTCTGCAGATTCTCCTGCGATGTGGTGGAGCTCCATCGTGTTGGAAATACTCATATTTTCTTATGAGGCTAAGTGGCAAATCTTCTAATAACTCAATTAGAGTCCCTGATAAGAAATCCAAGTATAATTCTCCGGTCAGAGATGTTTCAAAAAAGTGGGGGCCAAAAATGGTATTATCAAGAACACCAAGCCATACGTTAACACCATATCTCTCTTGAAAATTAGTAACTCTATGTAAATATTCATTTCCTTGTCGCCAATGATAATGTATATTCCTGATGAACTATCCGTTATTGGTAAATGTACTTTCATCTCACCAGAAATTTTGTTTACCTATTTCATTATCTTGGCGAAATTGTCTAATGAGCAACCTACAGAAAACTTTACTCCTGTTGAAGTCCGTTTAACGCAAATGATGAACTTTCCTGACTTTATAAGGCTTGAATTATTTTTCTTCAAACGAACAGACGTAGTGGATATGGCCGAATTATAAGCAATCTTTCCCAGAGATATTTTCTTGTTCTCAATTTTTCATTTTCCATAAATCCTAAATCAAATTAATGGTAATATCATTATTGTGAATCTTCTTTGAACTCACCTCAAACGCTGATTTCCTTATCGCTCCACATTTGAATAACTTTTATTTTATGTGTGACATTCACATTCATGTATTTCATTGCTTACCTACTTCAAAAAAAGAAATTATTGCTTATCATGTTTCTCGTGAAAATCATCTATGACTTTTTCAATACAGTATTTTTATTAGTTAATTCTTGTTGATATCCTCATTTTCTGAACAGAATTTTGGGTAGATACAAATTTTCAAAAGACATTTGAAAATTATGAATGGCTTGGTATTGATACAGAGATGGTCCCTCTTTTTCAAGACGACCCTGACAGAAATTCAGTTCGATTTCAGTGAAGACAAGACGACCTAGTAGCTTGCTTAGCAGCGTTTCGAGAAAGATTTAGTGGATAATAGTCATTTGATTTGAATCTTTGATTGTGGATGAATCGTTATGTTGGACAAAGATGCTAGGAGAATTCTAGTCCTAACACAGAAAGAGTAGCTGTGCATCGCTTCAACTTTACGATGGTAAATAATCCCTTAACAGATTTCAGTAACGTAAGTTATTTGATTATATTCGGTCATTTAGTAAATTACCTTGATTTTCAAATCTTTTCATTTCTGAACATTCTAAAATATTGATTTCCAAACTTTTCTCTTCTGAATGTAACACGTCATATTCATGATTGTACTCCATTCAAGAAACTACTTATATAGTCTTTTTTTCTTTGGGAAAAAGTCCTCCCTGTTGGGCCAATACAAAGTTTTGAGCAGGAACTATAAGTCAATTTATATACTCCTGATCTATCCGACACTTGAGTTTTGTCATTACTGTTTTCAAGAATGTCACCTAAATTATTATTCGTCTGTAAGTCACGTCTAAACATTCTTTTTTCAAAAAACGAGTGATATTATTGGTGGGTTTACCAAAATATGACAATGTCTCATAGCGGACGTTAACGTTTCTTGAATTTGGGTAGACCTGATACATGGCTTGTTTTTATAGTTTTTTGGAAATAATAGAATCGATAATATCTATCTTGTAGCCGTTGTTATTAGCGATTTATTTAATGAAACCCGCAATAGTACGTGGAGCATACTTCATGCAGCTACTTTATGCTGGTAAGGGTGCGTGGCAAAATTATGTATGATAATGTGTGCATAAGATGGTTTGTGGAAAATTGCAAAATCATGTTTATCAATAATCCTCGTGATAGTCAAGTCAGGGTAATTTATTGAATTATCTGCCTTCTCTTCAGTGATGAATTTTTTTGATGGGTGAATAAAATTGACATATTTGACAAACTTACCTAAGTATCTAGCTGTACCAGTAAAACAGACTGAGATATCATCTATGTATCTTTACCAGTACAAGAAAATATTAGTTAACTGATTATTATGGATTTCATTCTCTATATTATCTATGAAGATTCCAGCCAACAAAGGACTCAACGGGTTATCCATTATTATATTTCACTGCATGAACAAAACTTCTTCGAATTGAAAATGATTTTGACATAGACGAATAGTAAGTAAATCTAAAATTTTCTGTTTCAATAGTGGATTTACATCGTTTTTGTCTCACAGACGCTCAATCAGCTCAATCGTTTCAATTGGCGGAAAACTGGCAAATACATTTTTTAACATCAAACGATATTAATTTAGCGTTATTAGGAATAATTATGTTTTTGATATTATTCACTAATTGATTATTATTACTTTTACTGAATCGCCGCTTGAAATTAGTATAGGTTCGAATTAATTTCATGAGCATTTTTGAGATTTTTACGGTAGGAAACACGTGATCGCGGTTTTGCCCCATTTGCTTGAATCAAAAAATAGTGTTCCATATTCAGCATTCGAGAAGACCTTCAACTACAAAACCCAAAAAACCAAGAAACTTTCATTCCTACCAGTTGGAGAAGAATCAAAATCTCGTTATAACTCACTGGAACACCGCAATAGTTTATAGTCTTCGAACTCAGATATCTGAACTTTTCTTCAAATGTGACACTTTATTACCTATTTTAGAGTCACGGGCCAAAAACACCATTTAATCATGCATAAAATAATACTCGTCTCCTGTGAAGAAAACAATGACAAATTCTTGTTTTTATTCAAATCTTCCAAAAAGGTAGTTTTACACATCAAACTTGTTCATGAATCACCAACATACAGTAATTCTATAATTATATAACATAACAATATAAGTGACTAGAAAAATTTTCGGTCAACGTTGTATGAGAATTTTCAGTGTGAATCACAACGAAACTGAAAATTTTGACATTGAACATCTTTGGTGGTATCATATCTAATTCTGTATATACTCACAGGAACCAATATTGGAACCGTCTTGATTACTGAAATCTGTAATTGAAAATGAATTGGTTCCAAACGAACTGATACAACCTTCGAAGGAGTGTGAAAAAAACCCTTTGGTTTTCATAACTACACTTTCATTTTCAGGTACTCCGCCAATGAGAAAGTCACCACTTATTATCTTTTCACCTTTTTCAAGTTTTCTATGAATCACTACATCAACTCCGTCAACGGTTAATTTCAGAGGATTGAATGAAATATTGATTACATGCCACAAACCATCGGAGACACGGGTATACATTGGTACTTCGAACAAACTTTTCCGAAACTCTGTTGAAGAGATTGCAATCTTGATAAAACCTTTTTCCAGCCCAACGCCTAGGTATTTTTCTTTCTAGAAAGCACTGAAGTCAAATTTGTTCAATCAACATTGAGAATATAAATTACCTCTTCAGTCCATAAGAGTAATCCATTACGTTTGACAGTGGTGAAATTCAAAGTGATACTTTCTACATCTCCAGTTTTCAGGTCTCTTTTTCTATCGCCAACTCTTTTAACGAATATATAACTCTGACCATTGAATTTTGGTGTTGAAACTGCAATCTTATTTTCACAAAGAGCACCAGAGTATCCAACAACACAGGTGCATTTATTATTGAGGCATTTTCCTTCGTTTCTACAACTCTTTTCATCACATACTGAAACGTTCTTACACTCGTTGCCAAAATAAGGAGGGATGCAGGAACAATGGGGTTGCATGAAAGAATCTAACCAACATGTTCCTCCATTTTGACAAATTTCTTCCCCACAGGGAGTTCCATCACAATCTTCAACGTTTCTCGATTCTTTTATGGTCAAATTAGTCAATGGTACTGATATATCGTTAACGAATAAATTTCTGATACACCCTTGGAAATGATCTGGAAAACTGGACGCTACGCAAATGGGTATTTCTGACATATCTGGGAGGCCTCCCAAAAAAATTGTTCCTTTTGATATCCCTAGGAAATGACCATCATCTAATATTCCTGTATTTATTAAATTATTCACCGAAAGGTAAATTTTTCTTCCGAACATCCCAAATTTCACGGTGTACCAGACTGCTTTTACCAAAAGTTTGGAACTTCTCACTGAAGTGATACTTGAAGATGGTATCTTGCTGGCACCTTGAAATAAACGTTCTGATATGAATTCAAATGGAGTTTCTGCAACTCAGAAATTCAATTACCCGATTTTATTTTCAATTCTATCAAACCATTCAATAGTGACAGGCATATAAATGTTGAATCTCTTCGTCCCATAAAAAGAATGATTCCTTGATCTTTCAGCAAACGAATTTCGAATTCAAAATGAAACTTGTATTCTTCGAGCTCCACAGGTTTCAAAGCAATAAAAGATCTCTTGCCAGTGAAGCTAACATCCGTAACAATTTCGTCTAAAAATTGACAAAAATTATTAGTTTTGGTATTTTAAGGTTGACTAAGACTGATTTAATGACATCACAATGGTTTGCAAATATCGTATTATGTTGTATTGAAATCGGAATTGAAACTGAACGAGAGCATTTTTTATTTTGATTTCATAGATAGATTTTATAAAGGTAAAATATATCCAAAAAGAAAAAAAATCCTAGGTCAGCTTTATATACCAGAATTGATTATAGTTTAAGAAAAAATATTCGAAAAAGCATTTTTTTCACTATTACAAAGTTTCATTTAACTTGCATTGTTTGTTGGAGACAAATCTTTCAATAAAATTTTAAGGCATACACGTTTACAATTGGGCCGACAGGAGAATTTAAAAAAATATGTGATATAACACATACTTCTTTGTTAACGCTTACGTTCAATCAGAGAGTAAGAGAGAAAGACAGAGCTCTTGTTTTGATTCAATATATTTACAATCGTGAATCGTGGGCAATTTCTCAGAGTTTTCATTAATTAATGACGTATTACTATCGTTCGACAGTTTATATTGTTTTCAAGTTGTCAATTTGAAAGTTTCTGCAATTTGAATTCTTTACTACAACTGATACGAGCCCACTTCAAGACCTACAACTGATACGAGCCCACTTCAAGACCTTGAAGACTTATCAGCGACACATGACCATGCGTCGTTGGTGAGTATTTCAGAGAGAAATTTTAGTGAGTGGAAGAGAGAAACGTGTGAAGTCATCGACGCAGGATGGAATGAGTATCGTAGCGATTCAAGCATGGAACTCGGCCCTCTTGGTACTCCGCCTCACCTATCGACCTCTCTTGCGACTCCGCATCACCACTGAGGCCCTTGTCACGTAATTCTAATTGAAAAAAGTTCATAGTTATGAGATTCGAACCGGGAGAGTTCGTGTGGTAGACATTGTCCTTAGCCTCTACACCAACGTAAGTTTTGTTTTGTCGGGACCGAAATTGACTCATTTTATATACTTGACCGCATTTTTTTGATTTCTGTAGAATGCTAGGGAAGTTGTAATCATTATCATGTTGAAGATATGAAAATATACTCAGATTTGGGAAAGAATTAATATTTCATGTGAAGATGTGTATGTGTGTGTAAGAGCGAGAGACGCGTGTAACGTAATCGAGGCAAAGAGAGATGGAGATGGTATCGAGGTTTTACCGGTTGCTGGCGCAAGCAGGTGTTGCCGGCTTCAAAATTAAGCGTGAAAGACTCGAT
>WOGO01005006.1:0-12793 GCA_015342085.1 Leptinotarsa defecta | reverse complement strand
ATGTATATAAATGCATTATATATGCATTTCTGCAGGAGGTTCGAGAGCTCAAACCCAACATTGAACGTATAATACGTTTTTGTGCTATAAAAACACAAGACGATGAAGTTGTTGTTGCCCAGAAGGTCAAGCCATATCGTAGTCTACTTTCTACCTGTGCATAATAGAGCTGTAACAACTGATCAGGATTTAGAATTTCTTTTATATTCCTGAATTGAAAGGTAACTGTTTGGAGTTTGAAAACAAGATCCTCACAGTGAGATTTCCAATTGAGATGGTTATCAACATTTAATTCCAGAAATTTCGTTTTTATGACATTAGTGGAGATCATAGGAAAACCAAATGACATATATTGACAGGTTCTTTGCGGGATATGAAATCTAAGGCATTTTGTTTTATCAATATTCAGAAAAAGACGATTTGCAGAGAACCAATTATTTACTGCGGATAAAGTTTCCTCACAGTTTTCCGTTATAGAACTTTCTTGGGTATTGGAAATTATAAGTAAGGTGTCATCTGCGTACATAGTGAAGAATGCTGGCACAGGAAGCTTATCAATGTCATTGATGTAGATTATGAATAGAAAAGGGCCAAGTACTGACCCTTGAGGGACACCCAAATCGTTCAAGTACCCAGATGACTCATATCATAAATAGCTATAGTAAAATTCAAAAAGTGGGTGAGTTGTTTTCTCTTTAATGACTGACGATTATAAAAACAATCTCTTATTGTTATGAAAACCTTATATTGTCATCGGCTACGTTGGTCATTAGCGTCGTGTCCTGGGTATGCAATAATAATAACCCTCCGAGCCACCTGGGGAACATCACGGTTATTCGCAGTCCGTCAGCCATGTAACGATGCAGAATCATCCACACTTCAACTAGATAAATTATCTCGAGGTTGGGATCGAACTCTCCACCGTAAGGTCGTGCGCACTACCACTGCGCCAATTCACCGATAAAAAATACTGATACTCTTGGTAAAAAATACCTTGATGGAAAATTTGTAAGATAATTTCATTGGCTATCTAAATGAAATGTTCCGTTATCATATTCGATAGTTTTAACCAACACAAATACAGGATGTTGTCCGTTAATTGAGTTTGCATTTGAAATTTTTGATTCAAAGCAAGGTAACCAGGGCAACGTCATACCTCACAGATTTGTAGAAATCAGTAATTAGAAATTTTCTTCAATGAGTTCAAATTAATTTTTGTTCATATATATCTCTAATTAAGTCCCTATATCCTTATCAATTGAGCACATGTCACCAATTACGAATTCCGTGTCCTGTCTGCCGACTAGAAACGGTCGAAACCATAAAGTCCATTAGAAAAAAGTGAAAAATATTTATGAGATATCATTTAATTAGGCACCCTCATAAATGGGCGGGTTAATTTATTATTTCCAAAATGACTTCACGTGCCTTACGCAAGCCCTGCCATCTGTGATCTAATTTCGTGGCACAACTGTTGTCGGTTACGGTCACTTGGTACATTATTGTTTCAGGCATTTGATGCGCTTTTGGGCGACAGTGCAGAGGTGGAACAGGGATACTTTTTGTTTTCATGCCTATATTCATCGTTAGCACAATATTATTGAAAGTCTGGATACTTTGTTATATTAATGAAAGTTCAAGAGTATTAAAAGTGACTGAGGATGAACATGGAGATTATATCAGAAATACACATATAATAAGACAAAAATGTTTGCCAATGAACCCACTGCGAGAGACGTAAACTCAAAGAATCAGCATATAGTTTTACATATATGGACATATCTATGCGTTTGTATACTCATTTCTTCAACACTCTAAATTTATTAAAGACACATATTCATGGGAGAATCTGGAATTTTCGAGACAAGGTTCTCTGGAAACACCTAAGCTCTATGTAAGATGCTATCTCCTTTCCGAAGAGAAAGAAGACGCTATCCACGAATATCAGTTCTAAATGAGGCACCCGAAGGCGGCCAGCTGTAAAGCCAAGCTTCAACATTGATCGTCGAAAGAGATTTGTCCCATGTTTTTCTCTGTAGTTCTCATTACAAGCCACACGGCAACTGATTGATATCGGAGTCCATGAACAAATCATTCGTGATCAAACATTAGACTGCCATTGGTTCCATAAGAGTTATTACTATTGTTGATCTGAATTCAACTATTTCACTTTTAAATTTATGTTTTGAGATATACTTTTTAAAAACAAATATAGATTTGGTCCAAAAAAGCACTTTTAACGCATTCAAAAAAAAATATTGTGGGATTTTCACTAAACAGTTTCACAAAAATGTAACACGTGTTTCGCCATGCAATGCCTTCTTCAGGCGTGTTTTTACTAACTATATTTCTGCATATTCAATGCTTAATATACCTCATTTTACAATTTGAAGTACCTGAATTTCAAGCACCTGATTTTCACCTGAATTTGTAATGAATTAAATTACCTGAGCTTATGTCCCAGTTTTCACATTGGAAAAAATATTTAGTAACAGGGGAGTTATTTAATGCTAATTGATCATTCAGTAAATTACCCAAATTCCTGAATCTATTGATTTCTGAACATTCTGGAAGATTGAGTTTCATACTTTTCTCTTCTAAATGTATCACGTCGTATTCATGATTGAACTCATGCCCTTCTGCTAAAAGGTGGTTTGCAAATGCGGAATTGGTCTTTCTATGTTTGGAAGGAAGAATGCGTAAACGTAGCTTACAGAACGAATAATAGTAAATTTATTGAAAACAATAAAGACAAAACTTCGGTGTCGGCTAGATCAGGAGTTTATAAGCTGATTTGTGGCTCTTGCCTATAACTGTATATTGTCTAAACAGGGAGAATATTTTCCCCAAGAATTAAAGACCATAGAAGTAGTGTTGTAAATAAAAAGACCAATTCCACATTTGTAAACCACCTTTCAGCAGAAGGACATGAGTTTAATCATGAATACGACGTATGACATTTAGGAGAGAAAAGTTTGAAACTCAGTTTCCTACAATGCTTAGAAATCGATAGATTCAAGAATTTGAGTAATTTACTGAAAGATCAATTAGAGTTGAATAACTCCCCATTACTAAATATTTTTTCAAATGTGGAAACTGACAGGTACATAAGCTCAGTACATGAAACATTAAATTACCAAGTGAAACACAGGTACTTGAAATTTAGGTACTTCAAATTGTAAAATTAGGTATATAAAGCATTGAATATGTAGAATATAGCTAGTAAAGACACGCCCGAAAGGGCCATTGTTTGGCGAAACACGTGTTGCGTTAGTTTTCCTTTTTCCATTTACCAGAACTTCAATACTCTTCTCGACGCATGTTTCACCAACCAAGTTTGCATCTTCAGGAGATAAATGAAACTAAATTTCAAAATTATTTCTTCATCTCCTGAAGCCATCGAGAAGTGGATTTATTCTACACCAGAGATTCCAGTTTTGGAGATATTAGTTGACCGTCAATCTAATGATGAATATATATCGGTTGTTAATGCTTGGTGGTCAGAATATTGATCTGCAAAACTCAAAAAACAATGGAAATGCGTTCATTGTCATCAAAAAATTGGTTGGTCGATAGTCCGACAGCTTTTGTGATCACCAAACAAGCGTATATAATAGTGATTTCATTAAAGTTTTCAAGAAGATTTAGACTTCTTGATTTTTTTTAATCACAAACTCTTTCGCTAAATGACCCAGTACGTCTCTGTTTTTCGACCTCTTTTGGATTTTACTTTCGATTGCCTGTATACCTGGCATCTTAGGAAGTGTTTCCTTAATTGGCTAACACCTGTTATACCGCAGATTAGCACATGCTCTAGGAATTTAACTTTTATTTCTTCTTTGTCTGATGTTGTCTTCTGTTGTCTCAGCATCCCCATTCAATTTATATGAGAACGATGTGGGCGTTCTTGGAATCGTTGATGATACAGGATGTAGTTTGGAATTCTTGTTTTGATACCTAAGCGATTATTCAGGGCAAGTATTCCACTTGGAATACATTCAATAAATCGAAGACAAGTTATTTTTTGGAAATTTGCTCATACACGTCTATTAGTGTTTTGACTCGCGCTTTCTTTTATGAAAAATATTCATAAAATACGTCCCAAATTCGAGATATGACATTATTGATTGATTTTTGAAATCAGTACCCACGTTTTTATAAGAGTACCTACTTTGAAATGGCGCCCCAAAAAACTAGTTGACATTTTATTGAATTTAATTCAAGTTTGTGACACGCACGGCAGCTGTCTATGACTGAATTTTTTCAAAATATTTCAGAACCGTTTCAAAAAAAAATTTTGAATGAAGAAACTGTCATGTTAAGTGTGGTTAATATTTTTTGAATTGAATAGATGGTACGCTGAAAGAAGTTTTACTAACCACACATTTCTCAGTTTGATTTTTTTGCCATGTTTAGCAATGACACGCTTGATCGAAATTAGTTGAAAATGATGAATTATTTTTTTCCATTTAACAGAAAAACATATTAGTTTTTATCTTGTTTCTATAAATATTTTATCATCTGTGTACTTCAAGCAATGAGAACTAATTGTTTTTATTTTCTTCTTTAGTGAATTTCATCGTGTATTGTCCATTATTGATAAAAACGAAACGCTTGTTTATATTGTTTGTTATGTAGCCAAATTATAAATATGTCATATACCAAAGCTTTTGGGTGTTTTGAATAAAAACATTACATATTGATAGTAGGGACAATGTAACATACAATTAAAAAAACATACTAAGAATAATACAAAAAATAAAAGTAAAAAAAACAAATAAAAAATGTGTGAACTACAAAACTCTCAATCTATTTTAAGATATATTCTTTTAGTTGTGTTTTGAATTCTGTATAATTTTTTTTTATATTGTTAGGTATTTTATGACATAAATTACCTCCATCATAAAAATACATTTTTGACCAAATTTACTTTTGGGTGGTTGTGAAACTATATTTTGTATTTGCCGTGTATTATGAATTGAATTGATTTCGTCAAAACATAGTACTGAATGTTTTTTATTATTCTTTCCATTATAAATGAACATGCATTTTCTGAAATGGTATATTCCCCTAATATCAAATAATTTTCTAGATTTATACAGATTGCTGGTCCTCTCTCTCTGATTCAGCTTACATATACATTTTATGATTTTATTTTGTTACCACTGTAAAGGTTTCAAATGAGAGGAATTAGCTGTTCCCAAACTATGAGGTTAGATATTGAAGATTTTGAAGAAATGAAAGAACTACCCACAAAAAAATTTCATAAACAGAAGCCCAAGAAACTACAAAAACCAACAAATTTCTTTTCATTTCACTACAATATTGCTTGATTCTTGAAAATGTATTCAGTTTCAAATTTCCATTTCCCACGACCCGCTAAATTCTTTTCATGATTTTTCGGCCAATTATGGCGATCAACTGTGCGTGAAAATTAGTGAATATGTTTCGAAAAACACGTTCAATTTCAACTTTTAAGTAAACGATACCGTTTCCTTTGTCTCACAGAGCCGATCGGCATTGCATTTGTTCACTTTTACCCGATCTCGCCACCCACATTTCGAGAACAAGTGAACTATCTCAGGTGCAATAGAAAAGAAGAAGAAAAAATGGTTCTCTGGTAAGGCCTTTATTGTAATCGCAGGTTTCGGGTTACAAGGCCTCCTATTGTTCGATTCGTATTTAAAGTACACGCTCTTTTGTTATCAATGAACGCCATTCACTTGTTAAACACTTGCTGGCCGGAGAGTTCTTTGTTGGCAGAGTTTTTCGAAGAATTTTTCAAAAAATATTCAAATCGTACAAAGTGTAATGCTTCGGGCGTTTGCATACAGGTAGATTGATGCGTATTTGTTTTCGTCGCGGGAGATATTTCTTGAGATGAGTTGCCTTCGAGTGTTAAGAACTTATATATTCTCAGGCGTAGAGAGGCTTCAAGTGTCAACTTGAAACAAATTTGTCTAGTCAATACAATAAAAAATAGGGTGAGATTTTATGTTGTAATATCTGGTAAATATTCGCCTGACATTCAACATGGATCTCCAATGACACAAGTGCGTATTTTGCAGAAATAAAAAAGTAATTATGTAAGATGATTATTTTTTCACAAATAGTGATAAAACTAGTTTGTCAGGCACAGGACGAGTGTCCTTATTCAGTTTAAATCATGTTTGAACTCGCAGACTTGAACGAATATAAGTTTCATCCATATGAAATATTGGTCAAATTCTCCCTCTTTCCTCAATAACTCGCAACATCCTTTATAATCATTTTCGTTCACAAATTCCACCCTCAAACGGATCTGCACCGTCACCGTCTCTGTAGCTTTCACTGAAAGACTGTTAGTCCGGTGTTGAATCACGAATGTTTGTATTTTGGGCTCTGGTTTTGACTAGTACCTGGTCTCAAACGGTAATCATGAAAAAATCAGATCCAACAGCTTTATCTAGTCTCGATATTAAATGTATGTATGTATGAAAGTTTTGGGACAAGGCACTTGTTTAATCACATCACCAGCACTGTTTTGGATAACATTATGAGACGAATAACTCTTTTTTTTTCATGATATTATTTATGCCACGAATGGCACGTATGCAAATTCACACGCTTAGTTGATTCCAACCATAAAAGTTTCATTTAAATTGAAAAGGGGATATTTTCAGAAGATATTAGCTTCTTGGGAAAAAAGTAGTTGTTTTGGAAGTTCTTAGTCCTTTCACGTATTTTAATGTTCATAAAGAGTTCTTGCTGCAGTATTTTTGTTTCTTCCTTTCATTGGATGTTTGAAGATAGAGAAGTTGAGAGCCAAAAAGTGTTTTTCCCAAAAAATATATAAAACATTTGGACATCATTTGAATCAAAGATAATAGTTTCAGACATTTCAAAGTATATAGAAACTACAAATAATTAACGAAGCTCCGATTCAGATTAAGGATATGTCGAAATGAATCTCCAAATATCATGAATTATTTACCGGGTGTCATGAAGTAACTAACAGAAAAACTAAATTTGGTCTATGGTTTTGAAAGACGCTAAAACCGGAAAGACTTATTCAAATTGATAATATTTTTAACGAAACAATTTCAAAATTAACATTTATTGTGCTGTTTATCGGGGCTCAGATAAAACTACTAGGTAATGGTAGTGATGAGTGATATACCGCCTGAAAAGATACCAACGGAATTGTTCCACTCGAATCTCCATAAATTCAATCGACAATATTTCCGCGTTTTCCACCTATTTTTTTCCGGTGCATAACCACAATTTACATCCACGCGACTGCAGAGCGCAAGCGCGTGCCATGTGTCACCTGCAACACGTGTGGTCGCGCATGGCCAGCCGAGATCGTTCCTTACTTGGGGTGGCATATGACGGGGCGAGATGTGACCAAGAGGTGTAACAATCAATTTTGCATTTTTTCTAATGTTTTTTACCGTGTTGATATTCCTTTTATAACGACTTTTTACGCTCCGCTAGCAGCCACAGCAACAGTTGGCAGGTTTTTGTGTTTGGTGTAAAGCAATATGGGTCCTCAGGTGGAACAAGTGGAGGTGCTGTGGTCGGTATCCAAGGAAGCGGACACCTGCTTGGAAAGGATGGTTAGTTCTATAAAAACCTAGTTTTTCATTTTTATAATGACCCCTACATCCTGGAGAATGTTGACTGCTATGATACGATAATTGTTAATACATGCAAATTGGGCTGACTCGTGGCTAATCCACCAGCTAATCTGGTTTCGGAATCAAATATGTATTGTTACAAACGTGAATTACAAAAACTGTTAGGATTTCGAACAATTTTATTAAACTTTTATCAAATGTGTTTGAGATGGTCTTCCTACTGTTTTTGTTCTATATTTTCTCAAATCATCCAAGGCTATCATCGGCGCAGAACCCTTCTGCGGGGTAGCGAAAGCATGTATAAAGACATCCATAAATTCATGGATGCAAGCCAAATCGATAGATTGGTGGAATAAGCTTCCATAAAGAAACCATCGTCCAGATTTACGGAAGACCTGCTAAACCACAACCTTAAGATTATAAGGGTGGTGGGTCTACTAACGGGGCATAGCCGACTCAGGAAACATATGAGCAACATGAGTCTGACAGAAGAAACCCAATGCAGGTTCTGTCAAGAAGAGGAAGAAACCGCACTGCTCTGTGAATGCGAAGCGATTTTAAGACTGAGATACGCAAGATGAGGGGAAGAGAAACCAGAGGCTGGCAGCTATATGAAGGGGTCAGTGTCAAGGCTATGGAGTCTCATCAAAGGGATCAAGCTAGACAAGCTAGTTTGAAGTGAATCAGGCCATGTACTACCTCTCCGATAATCTAATCTAATCTAATCTAACATCGAAACAAGATTATGGAAATATCCAATATAGATATGTTCGACGTTGTTACCGCAATCAAATCGAACGTTTTCAATAGAGATGATATAAATATTGAAGGGTGCGTATGACTGTGTTGAAGTGTCACTACGTCGAAATATTACTACGTCGAATTTTCATTACGTACGAATTAACTCCATGTAAAATCAATCCAGGTTTAGACAACTTTTGCATTTTGATGACGTCAGTGGAAGGTATGGCTTTCAAAGTAGTGTGATTTTGAGGTAGCATTATTTCGACGTAGTAAGATTTTGAAATAGTGAGTATTCGACGTAGTTAGACGTTCCTATATTGAGAAGTAAAACATTTTTAATGAATCCCTTCATTAGACTGGATAAAATGCTCTCACGAGTAGGGTTCAAAAGTTTACACCGGATGAGGATTTGGTATGTTCTTTCCTCCAGGTCTCCCTCTCTTTATTTTTTAATGTTTACAAGCGTTATTCTAATGTTACGTACATCTGTATGATGATGATTTTCTGTTACAATCTACCATAGTATCCAAAACATGAACTTGGATTGGTTTTGATGTACAAGTGCAATTCGTTTTGCTCATAATGAGTTAAGAAAATTTCAAGGAAAGATTTTCGTTGGATTATTTTTCACAACTCTCGCCGTGGATTATCTCAACACGAATGTGTCGATGAACTCAGTTCTTTGTATGGCGATGAAGCACCATCAAAAACCACAGTATATCGCTGGTATAGTGAATTCAATCGTGGTCGTAATTTGGTCTCCCACGAATTCCTTGAAGGATGTCCAAAATTGGTTGTTGTGCCATGTGACATATTGTGAGATAGAAGCATCCTTGCACATTAGTTTCATTTCAATGCATACGATTTTGCATGAACACTTTGTTGTAAAAAAAAATTCTCGTTTATCAATTCATTAGTGGTTCAAAAAAGGGCTCGCGTCAATTATTAAAAAATTCGACTCTGGTGCTTCAAAAGATGTGTATAGAATCGTGACAGGTGACGAATCAGGGATATATGTGTATAAGACGGAAACAAATCATCAATCGACCGTGTAGGTATTCCAAGATGAGCTAAATCCAACAAAAGTTGTTCGTGGAAGAAGTATGTTTCTTCGGCCGAATGGGTCATGTGGCTACTGTTTCGCTTGAGCAACGTATAGAACGGTCAATTCTGAATGGTACACGGAAGTCTTTGGAGAAACTCGTAAAACTAACCGCCGAAGACGCACCCAATGACTTCTTCTTGTTCCCGAATATCAAAGGTAAACTGCTTGGTCAACGATTTACGAGCGCCGAAGAAGTAGTTGAAGCGTTCAAAAACCATGTTTTGGGGCTGTCTCAAGACGAACAGAATAACTGCTTTGATAAATGGTTTGAACGAATGCAAAAGTGTATTGATCATCAAGGGGAATATTTCGGAAAACAATAAAGCCATTTTCATTAAAAAATGTTTGTTTTTATTTGCTATTCCCGAAATATGAATATTATGAACAAGTATATTTCTTTCAACAAACATGTGAATAATATTTTCAAACTGAAATCCTCATCCGAGTTTGAATTTCATCTTTCTCAAGTTCGCTAAAATCACTACAATCTGAAATGAAATATATCAACGAATCTCGACATGCAGTCATTCGAAATTACCGTAAATAGATTCATCATCAGTGTCAATTATTACAACCGACTGAATTTGTAGAATATCATGTCTAATTAGGTATCTTTTACCAGGAAAACTGATTCTAACAGGAAATTCTTATTAAGGATGTTAACCTGATCTGGTCAGAGTGGATCGGGTTACAATTATCACTATTCGTGTTACTAACTTGTTGATATTAAAATGAAAAAGATAATAACATGCTTCATTAGGCAGGAGTTTCGACGCTTCAGGCGTTTACAGTCTGGGACGATTTAATTTGAAAACCAGGTGTAGGAGGATTTCAAAATACAATTTCAATTGTGTGCTATTGCATTTCCGAAATCGTCTGTCAAACATTCTGCGGAGCGACTGCAAGTATTGTTTCAAACTACACAAACAATAGAAATGTTAGCTAGGGTTCAATGTGAAGAACATTGAGGATACTATTTAGGAGGAATAATAATAATAATGATCAACGTCTTTATTATTTCTATTTATTAGACACTTTTATAATATTTTGATCTAAATATAATTCAATATTAATGAAAATAAAAAACGGAGTTCACTTCTTGTAGAGACGGGTCTCTAAAAAAACTGTTCTTCTGCTCAACCTTTATGAAATCTCTACAATGATTTTACATATAGACAGTGTGTTTTTTTTCAGAATGAAGAGTAAGGAAACAAAAAAAGAATAAAATAAAGTATACTGAGGTTGCTTGAAGAATAAGGAATAAGTGGGGACTTACTACTTGATTACAGTTTATTTTGAAGTAAATATAACTTTAGGTGACTTTTGAAATGTGAAATGCCTTCATGTTTTATTTTCTGGGGGATTTCATTATATATTCTGGTGACTTGAAATGAGAATATTCGTTTGAAGGTTTCTGTTCTGAAGGCTGGAGAAGTTTTGAACCTCACATTCAAAATGTGGATGTCAGAACCAAAAGGAATTTTTCTGTGGAGGTAACACGGGGTTTTATTTGTGATAATCATATCATTGGTTATTTATCAAAAGTCGGATCTACAAATATGTTTTGAATTATTTCTGTTCATTTACTCAATAATGAACACTTTAGGGCGATGTTTCCGAAAAAAATCACGATGGGAAGGAGTTGACAAAATGGAAAATGAACAGAAAAATAAAACAAAATAAATCAAAAGTTCAATGGGGGACAAACTTGCTGATAACTAAAAATATGGGGTATGAAACACGAATATATACACATAAAAACATTCGAACCTACAGATCTAGTTTACGAAAATAGAAATTATTGCTCATATTTGAGATTTGGAGAAAATAATTTTTCTAGATGTTTGAACATATCTCTCAAAAAGACTATCTCCAACGAAGGGGAATTAACCAATTCACTTTAGAAGAGGGAAATAAAGGAAATAAGTTGATGATGAACAATGATCGAAAAAAGAACTTAAAATGGTAGTTACGGCTACTTACTTGCAATTTGTAAATCAGTCGAAAAGTAAATGGTAATGAAAATAGCATGATAACGTGAAGAAATTAGAAATGGAAAGAAGACAGTATAAAAATACGGAGTAAGTATACATTCTAATGAATTAAACGCAACGAATATTACGCAAACCAAAAACCACCCTACAAAATTTTCGTGTTCATAAAAATAGTTAAAAGAACTGATGGAGCTGACACAATACTCTTCAGTATCCTTCTTGTAATCCTTAAAAATATTTCCATATCAGAATTTAAATATTTTGCAGAAAATATATAGTCTAATTTTATGAAATGAAGTCGAAATCCTTATTATTTCCTTCTCTGTTATTTGATATCAATTGTTTTTCAATGAATCAATCGAATAAATTGATAATATAATAATATAATAATATAATATAGTAATATAATAATGATTATAATATATAAATAATATAAATATTCAGTTAAATAATTATATGAATAACTATTCTATGTGCTATTTTGAAATCGTCAAAAAGTCGAGAATTACACCTAAGCATGGAATATGCTTGTATTGTGCCTATTCTCTCAATTTGAATGAATCCTTACGACTATAGAAAACACAACAAAAAGTTGTCATATTATAGGTTATATAATATATTGGAGAGAGAAGGTAAATGTAATGGACCAAAGAAAGGAGTGAATATTTGAATGAATATTTCATGAATGAATACTCCTTGGAATTTTCGTATGATATGATAAATTTGTGTCAGTTTTTTACTAGAGGTTCAAAAGATATTGTTAAACAATGTTACATTTTCAGCGAGGTATAATTTTATTTTTTTTGAATTTGGGAAGAGTGTTGATATTTTTCAGAGGTGCTGGGAGCATATTGTAGAGTTTTAGACCAAAAAAGAAAACAAATCTCTGAGTGTGAGTCTTGTGAAACAATGGTAGTTGTACTTTTTCAGTGAATCTACTTACTTTGAATTTACATTGCTCATATTTTTCAATGTTTGAATAAATCCATATAAGGTTTTGGAAAGTATATATAAGGATCTGATATTTAGTAATTTGGTATCACTATATAGAGAATCATTTGTATGCAATCTGTGTTTCTTGAATATTATTTTTAATAAAGTGTTTTGCACTTTGCACTTTGCACTTTGCATATCATTGTATTATGAAATGTTCCACCTCAAGCTATTATACACTACCGTATTACCGACTCAGCTAAAGATGTATAACACATTCTCAAATTCTTCCTATCTAGAATATCTCGTAGGTTATAGAAGGTGTAAATAAGCTATCTCAGTCTTTTTGTGACTTGTCTTATATGTTCGTTCCACCTGAAATGCTGGTCCAACATAAC
>WOGO01005005.1:0-12793 GCA_015342085.1 Leptinotarsa defecta | reverse complement strand
CAGGGATTTCAAATCATTTTATATAGTAAACAATGGAAGTCCGAACTAGTGAAATTCATCACGAAACATTGTCAATCACCTTCAAACAAACATACAAAAATGTATTTTTTCACGTTCACTTACTCAAATTTGTTATTCAAATATTCAAACTAATCGCTAGTACATTAGCATGTTTTATACCATCTAGTGATAGTTATCTGAATAAAGAATATTTATAAAAAATATTCATACTGCTTTTTACTTTAAAAACCCAATTATCCATGTCTGACATCAAAAAATTAATATTGGAATTTGTCAATGACGCCATGTGTTAAAATTCTTTCTCGTGTAGATTGAATCATTTTCAATGTGTATCCCGAGAAGATCGAACGTGTCTGCCCTGTAACAAATGAAGAGAATTTACTTCAAATTGCTATTCACCTTTACTTGTTGAATACCCGAGACCTGAGTAGGGAATTAGGATTTTTTCAAACCAGCGTGTCTCGTGTTACTTTCTGATGAAGCGACTTCTCATAAAAATGAAACTGTGAATGGGCATAACATGTATTAATATACAACGGAAAACCCCCATTTTTTTCGTTGCCAAATTTTATCATTACCACATGCAATTGATGAATCGGCATAATATTATGCATTATTATGCAACGGAAAATCCCCATTTTGTTCGTTGCCTGAACTATTAACAGCGTTGGTCACTGAATGTTTGGGATGGAATTCTCGGAAAAAGAGTTATCGGTCCGTATTTTTTGGATGGGCATCTCACTGGAGGAAAATATGTAAGATTTTTTCGCATGAGTTATCGAATTTATTGGACGGGGTTCAATGTAGCTGAAACAAGACGGTGCACCACAATATTTTAAAACTGAGGTACGGGAATACCTCGACGATCGTTTCAATCAAAAATGGAAAGGGTAGGGGCGGACCTGTGGCGTAGCCACCCAGCTCACATGACCGGACCAAAATGGATTTATATGGGGGTACATCAAATGGATCGTCTACCAAACTCCTTCAACATCTATTGAAGACATGTTTGGAGAATTCGTTCAAAAAAACTGACATTATTTTTTTCAGAAAATGGTCACCATTTTGAACATTTTTTGGGCTTCTGTATTCAATATAAAATTTAGGCGTTATTGTTCATATTGAAAAAATTTTGAGTAAGTGAATGTAAATAAATGAATTTTTTGTGGTTACAACAATTAAGAAAAGTGGGTATAATTTGTTATATATCTGTTTTTCGTATAGTACACTTCTGATAAAGAATGTAGTGAAATGTTGAAACATTTCATATAAATAAAAAAATTCAGGGTGTTCCATATGAAAAATTTTAATTATATCTGTTTGAAAATGAATGAAACTTGACCGGTTTTACCGAGCACCTTGTATATTGTTTCCGAAAGTTGAGATTTCCGAAATTATCATAATAATGTTGACTAACTCTAAAAAAATTCACCTAATTGCTGTAGACATGCGGGTGGTGAATTAAAAAAATATTGTTCGCAAAATAGGTTTTTCTGGAATGACTTGGCAATGCAGCAATAGAAATTCGAAAACTAAAATAAATTCGAAAACTAAAATTCCTTAGAGAGCTAAAAAAATATGGAATCGAATGACATATTCATATACTGGGTGTTCTTTTGAAAAAATATAACTTCGGTTGGTCACGCTCGGCTGAATCACCCAGTATGTGAGAAAATAATTTTGAAAGATGATATTCAATTGTTTTCCCTGATAGCAATGGACCGAGGGAATCTTGTTGACTCACCCTGTATATCGCTAGTAAAATTCATTCACCGTAGCGGATATTTCAGCGATTAGTAGGTAGATCTCAATTGACAACGAAATACTCATATCAGTAAGTTCATGAAGGGTTCAACAATGAATAACTGTTCATATACAGGGTGGGGCACCGAAAACGAAACAGATCGAATATCTTCAAAACACATGTGTTCTGAAAAAATACAAAAACAAGTCGATTTTTTATCCAAGGGGGACATCTTCCTATCATAACCTCAACTGTAATACCTCTTCCCCCACCCCTCGGTGACTATCACCCAAAAAATTTGATTGCGAATGAAGTATCATAATTTGGAATACGGAACAGTTTTTTTCCCGCAAGAAGGTGCCAACATCGAAAGTTAGGTAGCTAAAATTCACATGGCCTTATGAAATTATCTTTTGAACGATGTGTCACACTTACTATTTTCCCTATTCAAATTGTTTGGGTGATAGTCACCGAGGGGTGGGGGAAGAGGTATGACAGTTGAGGTTATGATAGGAAAATGTCCCCCTTGGATTAAAAATCGACGTGTTTTTGCATTTTTTTTCAGAACACATGTGTTATGAAAGTTATTCGTTCAGTTTCGTTTTCGGTGCCCCATCCTGTATATACTAGTAGTAGTATTTGATGTAAGGCCGTTTCGTATACGACTGTGGTCGACGTTATCAAAGGCGATGAGGTAATGGACGAAGTACTATAGTTGACATCACAGCAGATACTTCTTCTATTATCCAACACAACTACAGAACTTTGTTTGTTGCCTCATCGTTTTTGATAATTTCCACTATAGTCGTAGAAGAAAAACCAGGCATAAACATTGTAGCCCAACAAACCTGGAAAATAGCTTTTTGACAAAATTTTATAATGAACTAGCAAGCCGACCCGGCTTCGAACGGGTAGCAAATATATATGCTTACAGGTACATTTTGTTTTGCAATAGTATCAGAGCAGTTTGTATATGAAGAAGGTTTCTCGTTTCACCTGAAAGACATGGTCTTGAGGATTTAAGGAGTACAATTTTCACATTCTTGAAATTTCTAGAACAGTCCATTGAAATTTTTTCAATCCGTTTTATTTTAGACTTTACCTAGAATTTCACAAAAGTTACATGAACCACCTGGTAGAATTTTTGATTTTGAGCGTTGGATTGATTGAATGCTATTATGTGTTTTTCAATTTGTTTCGTGTCAAATTAGACGGCAACATGTTGTTCTTAGGAAAAGAATTAAAATTCCCGAATACAAGGATCGCTCTCTGAACTCCTTATTATATCTATATTGCAGTGCTTGTACATCTTTATAAAACATTGTTTGAAACAGAAAATAAATATGAAATATTTATTTCTTTCACTAAAAATATATTGCTGAACATTAATGAAATATACAGTGTGTAAAAGCCAAATGAAATAAATTCATTATTTCGGTTCCGGTACATATTTTAACTAAATCCCGAAACACGTCAAATTTAAATTAAAATTTGACATACTTCAACGAAAAAATGCTACCCCTATCTTCAACCCCTCTCGAATGACAGGTACAACCCGCAGTTTTTGAACGGAAAGTATAGGCTTGTGATATATCGCTTGAAGGGTCTCTTCATTCTCTATTCAAAAATAATATTATTGCTTTCAAGTTTATTGCAACAATTAGAATAAAATAAATTTAAATCATGTGGTTACCGAAATTCGATAAAATACACTCAAAACTTATTGCAATATACCCAAAACTTATTTCATGTTGAGGTATTGATAATGAGAAACTAAGCAAGCAATATTCTGTTTAGATGGTATCCTTTGAAAAACTGTAAATAGTTTTCGTGGCAATGTTAGTCTAAAACGCCTTGTCAACTTGTTTTTGTTACAAGATTAGTTGTCAGTATTTTAATTTAAGTTTAAAGTTCAAGTCTGACAAATGGTTAGATTAACGGAAATGCATGAAATAAGAGATTTACAAATGATCGGTTACGGAGATAAAACCCGAGCACAACAGGAAGTAGCTCGCCTATTTCATGAGAAATTTCCTAGTTTACCGCCCATATCTCAAGAAACAATAAGTAAAATAGAGAAGCAGTTTTGCGAGCTTGGTCAAGTGGGGCAGATAAAAAGCAGCCGCCAATGCAATGAGCGATGAACTTAAATTAGATGTGATGCTTACGTTTGAGAAAAACCCACATACATCGACAGGCATCCACTACATTCAATGTTAGCCATACATCGATAGTAAACATATTAAAAGAAAATAAAACGCATCTCTATAAAATGATACCTACTCAAGAGCTCATGGAAGACGATTTTAATAGAATAACTTATTATTGTGAGCAAATGATGGACATGTTGGATAGAAGACTTTTGTTTTCTGATGAATGTATTTTGTCTCTTAAGGGTTATGTTGATCAGCAAAATTGTCGCTACTGGTCAACGAAAAATCCGCACTGGATGAGAGAAGAACACACGCAAACCATCAAAAAGTTAATGTTTGGGCAGGGATTGTAGAAAACCATATCATTGGTTCCTTTTTCATTGAGGGCAACTTGAATGGCGATAATTATTTGGCACTACTTCAAAATGATGTCATTCCAAGTTTAGCGAATTTATATCCTGATCCATGAAACCCCGAAGTTCCAGTGAATACGATATGGTTTTAGCAGGATGAGGCACCACCACATTACCAAGTTAATGTCCAGCAATACCTCGATACAATATTTCCCAATCGGTGAATTGGGAGGCGAGGATCGATTGAATGGCCAGCGCGGTCACCTGATCTTTCATCGCTAGATTCCTTTTTATGGGAATATGTAAAGAGCACTGTGTACAAAACTAAACCTTCAGATTTGAATGACTTGAAACAAGGAATTACACTTGCGATTAGGTCGGTCACGCCTTATATGTTAAATAATGTTAGAAGACAGTTTTATTTGAGATTAGGATGTTGCCAAGACGTTCACGGTGAACATATTGAACATCTACTTCGTAAACATCCATAGTTCTTTTTCGTATTCTACATTTCATTACGTTTTGCGTTGCATTTTAGTTTTTGAGTGTATTTTATCGAATTTCGGTAACCACATGATTTCAAATTATTTTATCTTAATTATTGCAATAAACTTGAAAGCGATACCATTTTTGAATAGAGAATAAAGAGACCTTTTAAACGATATATCACAAACCCATACTTCCCATTTAAAAAATTGAGGGTTGTTTGTAACTGTACTTCGAAGGGGGTTGAAGATAGGGGTGGTATTTTTAAGTTGAAGATTGTCAAATTATAATTTACATTTGATTTGTTTTAGGATTTTTTTAAATATGTATACTAACCGAAATAATTAATTTATTCCATTTGGCTTTTACACATTGTATACGATTTTAAAAAAATAAATTTTTTAAATAATTATTTTGATGTATTTTCTCAATAACGAATAATTTTATTAACTTCATTATCGATATATTTATTACCGTGCTTGTTTGCTTGACATTTGACATTTGCTGCAGTAATCTTATCTCCCTCTTTGAAATAAATATAACTTTCAGAACAAATAGACAAAGGGTTATCACTGATTTCGTTTATTCCTGATAAATCTAAGCCGTAGTCGTGTTCATGGTTGGGGTAATTTCATTTCTAGTTGAACTTTTAAATAAATATATATTCAGAATTGATAAACAGGATCATTTATCATATTGTTTACTTTTACTGTTTGCTTCTCCACAGCGTAGAAACTAATGTAACTTGGTTAAAAGGGAACGCCAAAGAAGATAAGGTTATCGACAAACAGATAAAAGGGTAGAGGGACAACGAGGTGACAGTGAATAAACGAATATTTCTTCAATGTAAAATGATATCCTTGTATTTTCTGGCAAGCAGCAATAGATATGTTATCTAAAAAGGCTACGTGGATCGATATACGAAAGTATATCGGTCCACGTAGTCTGCGGAAGAAGACAGTTGCCAGGCCATTTTGTCGGGCGTGTCTTTACTAACTATATTTTACAAATTCAATGCCTAATATACCTAATTTTACAATTTGAAGTACCTACATTTTGTAAAATTGTAAAATTAGGTTGTTGAAATCCCAGTGTTTTCAAACTAGATAGATGAAAACTGATGGCTATATCTGAGGGTGAAATTTTATGACAAACTCAATGGTTAAAACCGCATATCGATATCTATGATCGTTTCTAAGTTACAGCATGTTTTTCGAAAATGTACATTTTTGAAAAGTAACTTATTTTCTGTCGAAAATTTCTTGTCTTTATGAAAACATTTCTAAAGCACTTCTTAACGTTGAATTCAACTGTGTAAAAAACTTATTTTTTCAAATGAGATATCAATAGTTATTGATGGAAAACAATTTTTTCAATGTGATACTCAGTATATTTCTTCATATTTCAATAGAGCTTAAAATTACCTTTCCAAAAATGTAGCACACTCGATGTTTTGCTAGAGTCATCTTTAAAATATAGAGTTTTTTTCATGAAAACTTTGAAATACACTCTCTGATCAAGTAGACTTTGGACGATGCGGCGATAAAACAGAATGAAAATCTTTACTGGTGCCTGTCAAATTTTGATTTAGGCAGAAAGATTAGTGGTTATTGTTCAATTTCCAAACACATTTCTCAATGAAGTATGAGAATTATGAAATATGGGATATAGTCTGTTTTATACAACCCGGGAAAATGCAGAAGCGGCAAGCAATTTGTATCACGAAAGGTACCCAGAGAGAAGACAACCTTTTAGAGACATTTTTGCAAGATTGCGATACAATCTAATTGATGGTGGGCAACTTAGAAAGAAAAGGCCAAAATTATTTGAATCAAATAAGGATAAGGAGTTGGAAGAAATAATCGTTTTAGGAGCTGTTGAAAATAATCCCAAAATGTCAACGCGAAAATATCAACAGGTCTACCAAGAACTAACGTTAGGAGGATTTTGAAAAAAAACACAAATTCAAGCCATACAGGACCAGAAGAGTTCATCAACTCAGGAAATTTTGAACGCCCCATGGCTCTTTGTCGGTGGTTCCTGGAAAGTTGTAACCAAGTGCTTGATTTTTTGTTAAATTGTATTTGGACAGTGAGCCGAGCCTGGCATTTTCAAACGCTACATTCCATATACTTGGGCACAACAAAATCCTCATTCTATTGTGGAGCAGAGAAGACATGGAAAATTTAGATTTAGGGTGTGGGCAGGTGCTTTTAGGGGTACAATTATCGGCCCGTAAATTTATAATGGCACTCTCACATCTCCGAGATATTTAGAAATTTTAAGGCAAAATATTGAACCCCTTGTTGATGAATTGCCACTAATAGAGCTCAGAAAAATATATTTTTAGCAAGACGGGGCTTCGCTTCACAACATTGTAATCGTCACCAGTTTTTTTGGCTGCAAATTTTGGTAATAATTGGATAGCCAACCAAGGACCCAACTGTTCGCCGGCCAGGTCACCAAACCTAACGCCTATGGATTTTTACCCCTAGGGAGGGTCGAGAGATCTCATTTTCAAATTGCCAACCAATTCTAGATACGAATTGGAAGCGGTAGTAATGGAAAGATTTGCTTCTCTCAATCCCATTGAACTAATTAATTCAACAAAAAACGTTCAGAAAAGGTGTCGCCTGTGTGTAGGAGAAGCTGGTAGACATCTTGAACACCTTCTCCGAAGAAAAATATTTCATTCATAAACGATGATAGATATCGATATGCGGTTTTCACTATTAAGTTTGTCATAAAATTTGACCCTCAGACACAACCATCAGTTTTCATATATCTAGTTTGAAAACAGGAGTTCACTCACTAAAAACGAACATCATATCGAGTTTTTTCTTTTCGTGTATTGATCCATTACGAGTATTCCAGCTGTAACTGATAGTACGATGAGGAAACTGTCATCAAATTTTGTATGTTTAAAACCACGAGTTTCTGTAAAGCTTTTTTTGCGTGCATGAAAAATTACCGATAATAGAGATTCCAAGCATGAAAAAAACCTGGCAGATTGGCGGATTAGCAATATATATCTAGAAAACAGAGATCTATCAGAGATCAGAGATCTATAATTCCAAAGTAATAACAATATTTTTTCTTAATATCGCATAACAAAAACGTTAATTCTGTCAGTAATTATCCGTAACATAACGTTTTTTCCAATTAATTGCATTTACCGCCATATAATTAGTTTTAATCGATTGAGCATTCGTCAAGGTACTGTTCAAATCGAAAACATGAAAAAGTTTTGTTGAGATAGCTCGAACATCAATTTTATTGACTGTAAAGGTCATAGTGGTGTTCAATCAAATATTATGGTCAGGACACAAAAAATATGATTACGATTTAGGGGGTTCGAAATAGATGTTTCACATATTGATTATCTACTTTACTGAAAGCAAATCGTAAACTTGACGTTATACCATAACTACCTTGACAACTGACTAAAAATAAATAACACATTATTTTTGGTATAACTTCTGAACGCACAGAATATACATATTTAATACAGGGGGGTGATTTTTTTTGTATAATTCTAATTCTGAGATGAAAACTCCATGTAAATCCATATCCTAAAAACCTTCGTTTAAGATATAATAGGGCGGTAAACTTTAAATATACATTAAAATGTCATTCTTTGGTTATAGATATTGATAAAACTGCTATGAAAAGTTCTGAAATTTCTATCAGGTGTTCCTTCTTCTGGATCCATACCATTTGAATTTTTTTGGTTGTTCACGACTTTACTGCGGCTATTCGTCCTACAAAAACAGATTGTTCATTCTCTGTTAGAACATTCTTGTTCCCTCATTGATTTTTTGTTAGAAATTTTGAAGCCTGAGTTTTTAAAATATTTCTCAGTACATTTTTGATGAAAAATATGTTGAGAAATATTTACGATGAACACCATTTCAGTTTGTACCTTTTACAATTTTTAACAAAATGTTACATAAAATGTTTTTATGTAACTGTAGATAATGGCAAAACTAACAAGGCATGAGTACCTAAGTGCAATATTGAAAATATTGTGAGATTTTTAGAAAATGTCAACTTATTCAACCTTATATATAATACCCCTGCAACCGATGCATTGTTTAGTAGCCAATAACCCTGGAGGTTGATGCGACTTAAAATAAAGTAAATTAAAAAAAAAAAAAAACAAAACCCACGTAGCCACTGACTCAATATGCAACTGTGAAAATCGTACTTATACGAGAGCTCTATCAAAAATTAAACAACGACGTCGCCTGCTTTAATTTTTTTAAAAAGTTCCAAGTATATAGATTGTTATCTTGACAAAAATTCAGTGAATAAGAATTTATTAGTGATGATATGATGATTTTTGTGTGTACTCAACACGTTTTCTGAAATTTTTATTAATTTATGTAGCAACGTATATATTTTTTTGATAAAAAACCGGTTTCGCATTGGCAACGATGAATATTTGCGCATGAATATAGCATTGTCGGGTAAAAAACGATATAACGAAACAGGAGCAGTAACATATTTTGATAATGTCGTCCGAGATTTTGTCCGACTTCCAAGAATAGAGACAGAGAACAAGTCTGTATTTTTTAATCAACACGCTTTTATAAGCTTCACTTGTATGTTTGTAACGACTTTTTTGGACTCGATTTTGACTGACTTTTGAACTTTATTTGAAGCTTTGCGCACTTACCAAGAATCGGTGGCAATACAATCATTTCATAGGTTTATCTCATCACACTGTCTGCGCATGCGCATGTATTTTATTTTATAATGAAACGAATGGGCTTGAAATGGCAACTAAAAAGTGGAAAATCAATAATACTTTAAATAAGTAAAAAAACCGCTTCAATAGCAACACAAACCGAAAAATTAATATTTCTAAAAAATTAATTTTGTTGTGCTAAGTATCCATTGTTATAAACTCTTGGTTAGGAGCTGTTTGCCAGATTGGAGCCATAATAAAAATATAATTTAAAGCATCCTAGGCTTTATTTATCAGTTTGTTAGTTTGCTTTATTAGTTTTTTGAATTATTATTAATTTAATATTAACTCATATCACTTGCATTTGGAGCTAATTCACCAATTTTCTGACAAGCATTGTATTCACTTCAGCTTGTTTTTCTACTTGTGACACGCCCCGGTTCCGCACGGGTGCAATGTTGATACTAAATATACATACACGCGTGTTATAGGGTGAAGCGCGGCCCTAGACGCGCTATGTATAGGCATGCGCCGCCGGCCACCCGGCCGGTACCGCCGCAACCACTATGTCCCTGCGTTTTAAATCTGTAATATCTTCGAAAATATTCATTCAAATTACATGCTGTCAAGGCCATATTGATTTATATTAAATGCACAATGTATTTGAGGTACTTAATAGATAAGGATTGATGCTGTATTGCTTTAAATCGCCTCGTAAATCAGCCATTATTACTTAAGGATAATAAATGTTATTTTAGGTTATTGCAATTTTCCACAAACCATCGTACATAATAGTTCCTCCATACACCAGCATAAAGTTGCTGCATTCAATATTACGCTTCACAGACTATTGAATATTTCACAGTCTGAGAGTAGTTTCCAGAGAGAGCTGAGTTTGATCAAACAAATCCCGGTTAACAACGGTTATAAGGTAGATATTACAGGCTCCATTCTTTCCAAAAAAGCAAGCCATGGACCTGATCTACCCAAATTTATGATGCGATAACGTCAGTTGTAGGACATTGTCATATTTCGGTGAACTAACCAATAATATTGCCTGTTTTTTGAAGAAAGAATGCGTAAACGTAGCTTACAGAACGAATAATAATATAAGTGAATTTATTAAAAACAATAAAGACAAAACTTTGGTGTCGGATAGATCAGGAGTATATAAGCTGACTTGTGGCTCTTGTCCAAAACTGTTTATTGGCCAAACAGGAAGAACATTTTCCCAAAGAATTGAATAGCATAGAAGTAGTTTTGTAAATAGAAAGACAAATTTCACATTTGCAAACTGCCTTTTAGCAGAAGGCCATGAGTTCAAACATGAATACGATGTGTTACATTTAGAAGTGGAGAGTGTGAAACTCAATCTTCTAAAATGTTTAGAAATCAATAGATTCAAGAATTGAACTGAATGATTAATTAGAATATTTAGTAACTTCCAGTTACTAAATATTTTTTGAAATGTGGAAACTGGAATATAAGCTCGGGTAATTTAATTCATTACAAACTTAGGTAAAAATCAGGTACTTGGAATGTAGGTACTTCAAACTGTAGAAAAAGGAATATGTAGCATTGAATGTGTAGAATTAGTTAGTAAAGACACGCCCGAAGAAGCCATTGTATGGCGAATCACGTGTTGCGTTTTTGTAAAATCGTTTAGTGAAAATCTCACAATAAAGTGTTTTTTGAATGCGTTAATACTTTAGTACATTATTTTGATCTATCTCGTAGGGCTCAGCCAGCGTTTGCAATGTTAGCGTAATAATGTATGTATTTACATCACATTAGAAACCTCTAAAATTATCAGTGTTTCACCATTTTATATGCATACAAACCTTCCTCTTGAATCACTCTATCAATGTTAAAAATCCCTATCAAAATCCGTTGCGTAGTTTTAAAGATCTAAACATATATAGGGACAGAGAGCGGAAAGCGACTTTGTTTTATACTATGTAGTGATGGACATAATGACCCTTTTAACGAACACCACTGTGTTCGTCTGTTCATGTTATCACGGATACTGATAACAGTGGTGCCTGTTTGATAACGTACTGTAATAACAGCCTTGAATATGTTTTTGGAGATCATTCAAATAAGCCCAGTGAATTAGGAGGAAAAAAATGTTTGTACTCAATATTATATCATTTTACTGAAATATACGTAAATTAGCCATACATGCTCCAGAGAAGTACGCTTCATTTTATTTTGAGTTCATTTCTAGCGTCATTTGATAATAATTTATTTATTGAATCGCTGTAGGTAATTGGTTTTACTTAAAAATGTTATATTATTTCGATTTATGATAATTAAAAAAGTAATGTCTCGAATACTAATTTGTTGAAGGAAACTCTTTGTTTTCTTCTGATAAGTTGTTTCCCGGAAAATACATTTTTTTAGATTTCCAAAATGAATATAAATTTTTTAACGAAATGTATCGATATTTGTTGGATTTAACATAAGTATAGAGTACGTTACAGTTGTGGTTTCTGAATTGGAGATAATGCTGGAATAAGATGTTTGATGACGATCTATTATTGAATCAAATCGGGTTGCAAACAACCAAGGATTTCATTTTCGATTCAACTGCAGTTTGTGGTATTTCCTTAAGTATTGACAGATTTACGAAATATAGTTTTTCAAATAAAACTTCGATTTTATCAGGTTGAATCAATGATTAAGGGATACTTCACTGGAAAACTGTGTATTTTACTGGAGAATCACTTCGGCAAGTTCGGCATGGGTATGGTGGCTCTGGTAGAGTAGTGGTGGAGAAATTTGATACAGTTTTTCCACAGTTCACTGCTTGAATTTACCTATAGAATATACTGTACGGCACAATATCAAGAATTCCACTTTTTGAGCAATGTACTAGGTAGGTATGTAGGTAGGTCTGAAGTGAGTGGGTCTATTCGACCCTCCACCGCAACCCATAAAGGTTTATTGTGGCTCACACCTATTCACACTCGGCCAAATAAACCCAGCTTCTCAACGAAGCCGATTAGTTTGTATGGTGAGTGGTCTTTCAGGTCAGATGGTGAGAGTACGGATTTGCCGAACTCAATGAATCTGATTCGGTCCCCAGCGGGGCAGGCACAAAGTATATGTTCTGCCGTTTTATCATTTTCCAGACAGCGGCGACACATACTGTCTTCCGAGAGTCCCAAGTCTTTGCATGTGATGATTCAAATGACAGTGACCTGTAAGAAGGCCTGTTAGACATCGTAGTTCATCTCTACTGTAGTTCAACAACTGTTTGGAATCAAGCTTCGAAGGGTGAATAAACGTCTTGGAGTGAGCCAATCCTGGAAGATTCTGCCAGCAGTCCATAACTCTTCTTGCC